>JAPQRQ010000026.1:2416426-2427269 GCA_037367365.1 Apogon talboti | reverse complement strand
TAGGAGAAATGCTATTATGACTATCTAAAACGAAATTACAGATAGGACTGTGGTTCGATTAAATGTTAAAACGGCTTACCATACACCGTCTGCTCCTCTGACAGGTTCCCCAAAGAACAGGTTCTAAATACAGTCAAACCTGGAAACCAACATTTAGATATAATCAGACTAAATATGAGCAGACATAATCAGACTAAATATGAAACCATATAATCAGACTAAATGTGAGCAGATATAATCAGACTGGCTATTATTCAACACATTAACTTGGTGTTGATTTTACTTGTATAAACTTTTACGTATATCCTGAACCACGATGTAATTTCAGTCTGTTTATTTCTAATCCTTTAACCCTATACTTTAAACCTTAATCACATAATTATTGTTTTAATTACCTTTACCGTTTCCCTCCAGATTTAACCCTTTCTTTGACATAATTGTTTAATATTTCCGTTTTTAACCTGCTATGATGATATTCGGGACGTTTCCCTCCCGGGCGAACACCTCCAGGCGGCTCACGGTCTCCTCGTTCCCCACGATCTGGTTCAGTTTCAGGGGTCTGTATTTCTCCACCCAGGGCAGCTCATAGGAGCCTCCGGAGCCTTTAGCCGCGGATTCTGCGGCCTCAGTGTCCCCCTTCTGTCCACTCTCCGCCGGCCTCCGGTCTGTATCTCTATCGGCCATGTCCGCCATGTCCTGATCCATGACGCTGAGCCCGCCACTGACGTGGTACGTCACAGAGCTGACATCTTATTGGCTGACAGAATGTTCAGCACGACCTTCATTGGCTGAGAACTGTGCGTCATGACCTCGCGATATTTAGTACAGCAACAGTGTGAATATTGTCAAACATTTTCAATACAACAATAAATTATGAATAATAATAATTATTGCAATAATAATAATAACAACGCAGGATCAAGGTGTAGGTTTTATTGAGAAAAAAATGGACACCGAACAGGGACTTCAAAGCAGCAAGGTCAAAAACATTTAGCGTAATAAATTCATAATTAAAAACAGAATTGTTAATTATATTGACCATGTTTTTTCTTTATGTATTTATTTAAACAATAACTGTAAAACATGGCGGAGGTGAAGTATAGGTTCTGTATTCGTTTGTTTTGTAGTATTAATTATTGATTAGCTTCTTAATTGAACCTAATCTATTTCATTAGTGATCCTGCCTTGCGTCATTGTATTAAAAGCAGAAGAAGTAGAAGAAGATACGTCGCCCCGTGCTGGTGGGGTACTTGAATGCAGACCACTATGCCACCGGAAGTTGTCATCGTCATAGTCTAACTACTTCCTACTTCCGCAAACACCGCTCTGCAGTTCCCGTTTATTCGCATTTATCGGTTCTGCCTCCGCGCTCCGTTTCCGCCTGTTTTTCTAATCGATACTATTAATGAGTGACTGATCGGTGTCATGACGGCCAACAGCCACTGTTCCTCCGCGGAGCCGCCGGGCCTGGAGACCCAGCGGAGGGAGGTCGAGTCTCTGCTGCGGCGCTGTGAGCTCCGCGCGGGCGACAGTTGGTGAGTGATGCGGCCCGCCGCTGCCGCTGCTAACGCGGCTCCACAAGCTCCGCGGTGGCTATCGGGTCCCCGCCGGGTCCGCTGTGTGTGTGTGTGTGTGTGTGTGGTGATGGTGGGGGTAGGGGGGTCACTGGGGGTTTATTCGGACAGTTAAACTCCGCTGTAACCGCTCAATCACCGGGGAGACCCGATTAACAGCGTGGACGTAATTTACTGTTAGCCGACGCTGCTAATGCTAACGTTAGGAGAGTGCGACGTTCAATGCGCCTCGTAGATTATACATCTGGTTTTACGGTGTTTCTGACACAGTTAAAGAGGAGCCTGATGTTAATAAAATCAGAAGCAGATAATGACTCACCAACGACGTCTAACAAAACAGCCCAGTACTTTTAATCCTACGAGGAGACACTTTCACAGGCGTTGACTTCACAGTCACACCGTCCGCTTCAGTTTCTGTTTGGTTTCTGTTGTAAAATTCCTATAAGCTCGGTTGAGTCATTCAGTGTAAACTTTTCAGAGTTAATATAAAACCACAAAATCTCATAAAATCCGGAGAATCCACTTGTGTTTGATGTGTGAATCTTTTTATCATGTTTGTGATTCAACGGTTTATTTATTTCCTGACTTGATATTTGTTCTGAACGTTAAATAAAGTCCAAGGAAGTTCTTTTAAATAGCTGCAATATTGGTGTAGTTTTAGTAGGACTATTTGGCATTTGGTCCTGCATGATATATTAACATTCTATTATATGTATTATGTATTAAATATGTAATTAATGGTTAAAAAGTTTATGTTCGTTACTCATGTATATAACAAGTCAACATGTTATTTTACTCCATTATTTAGTAACTCAATGAAAACACGCTTTACTTGATGTTAAGTAAAAAAATCCAGAGAAATATGGACTATTACATATCAATAAAGGACATTTTGCTAAAGCTGAAATATATAAATGTCATTGTCTGAAACGACAAGTTGTTGACAGTTGAACAGAAACCAAAAGCTGATGGTTATTGGTGTGTTCAGGTCCCTTCCTAGTCTCTGTATTTATAGGAGTCCATCGGTGACTCCATTAGTTTGATTTTTAGGTTAAATCAGGTGTTCCGGGACAAGGTATCGTCAGACATATTTCTGGTATGAACAAACATCCACCTCAGTTCCAGCTGTTTTTTATTATATTGATTAAATGCAGTTCATTAATTATAATATAATAATAATAATCATATTACTGACATATCTTTTTATCAATCTATTGCTAATGTGAAAGCATGACAGTATTTGACCAATGTCCACTGGTGTTAAAGTGTTTTTAGTGAACCGTTAATTCTGATATATTTTAGGTCTGGTTGTAATTTGAGGTCAACTACTGGTGGATTTTTAAAGGCTCATAGAATATCAGTGAAAGCTGATATTAAGTCCTCAAAGATCTGACACTGGAAACACGTGCTTTGTGTCTGAATGGATCTACTCTTTGTTGTTGTGTGTTTTCCAGGTATGTGTTGGAGCGACGCTGGTTCGAACAGTGGAAGGAGTTTGTGGAATCTGGAGACCAGAACTCATCATCTTTTCCAGGACAGATCGACAACACAGAGTTGTTCGAAGGTCAGTAAAGACCTTATGATGTCACTGACATGTCTGACTCTGAACAGGTGACGCTTATTATATGGTCTCTGATCAGATCTGGACTCGTACCACCTGAAGGAGCGTCTGGTGGAGAACGAGGACTTTGTACTCGTTCCAGCTGAGGCCTGGCACAAACTTATGTTCTGGTACGGGATGGTGGATGGACAGCCACCGCTGGAGAGGAAGGTAACACCTGAAGCACACCTGAAACACACCTGAAGTACACTTGAAAGACACCATAAGCACACCTGAAACACACCTGAAACTAGAGCCAGACTGATATGGGATTTTTGGGGCCGATGCCGATACTGATATTGGGGCCAAAAAAACCCCGATATCCATTATAATGGCCAATAACCGATATACTGGTCGATGTATTAAATAAGAACATTGATATACACAGGATATATACTGTACATGAACACAAATTCTTATAATACCCAAAATATGATTCAAGACTAAGAAGCAGAACACCACTAAATTAAAATAATTAGCATAGAATTTGGTACTATAGTTAACCATTTTAAAATAAAAACCAGTGGCTGCATTCAGCTGAAAGTGATCATACATAGGCTGATTTGAGGTGTTTTTAAACTAATACATTATGTGGTTTTAAAAGGTTCATTCATAAAAACATCTTATCAATTAACGACAATGGGAGACGTAAAGCTATTACTAACGCGTGTTAAGTTTCACTTTCACTTTGAGTATACCCATTGTGAGGTATGCGCGGCACAGACGGCGCAGCCCCATTTGAGTGTGAGGGGGAGGGGCCAGGCACTCGGGGAGAGTGCAGGGCAGAGCACAGCAACACAATCTCCGCACAGCAAAAAAGTTTATATACATCGGCTACATATTGACTGATGTTGATTAATTGGTAATACGCTATAATCGGCCGATTATATCGGCGGGCCAATTAATCGGTCGGGCTCTACCTGAAACACACCTGATGTACACCTGAAGTACACCAGAAACACACCTGAAGTACACCCAAAACACACCTGAAGTACACCAGAAACACACCTGAAGTACACCAGAAACACACCTGAAGTACACCAGAAACACACCTGAGGTACTCCTGAAGTACACCTGAAGTACACCTGAAACACATGTAAAACACACCTGAAGTACACCAGAAACACACCTGAGGTACTCCTGAAGTACACCTGAAGTACACCTGAAACACATGTGAAACACACCTGAAGTACACCAGAAACACACCTGAAGTACACCTAAAACACACCTGAAGTACACCTAAAACACACCTGAAGTACACCTAAAACACACCTGAAGTACACCTAAAACATACCTGAAGTACACCTGAAGTACACCAGAAACACACCCGAAACACACCTGAAGTACACCCGAAACACACCTGAAGTACACCTAAAACACACCTGAAGTACACCTAAAACACACCTGAAGTACACCTAAAACACACCTGAAGTACACCTAAAACATACCTGAAGTACACCTGAAGTACACCAGAAACACACCTGAAACACACCTGAAGTACACCTAAAACACACCTGAAGTACACCAGAAACACACCCGAAACACACCTGAAGTACACCTAAAACACACCTGAAGTACACCTAAAACACACCTGAAGTACACTTAAAACACACCTGAAGTACACCTAAAACACACCTGAAGTACACCTAAAACATACCTGAAGTACACCTAAAACACACCTGAAGTACACCTAAAACATACCTGAAGTACACTTGAAACACATCTGAAAATGTGGTGTTTAATTTAACGGCTGGTGTGTGTGTTTGTCTTTTGTTTGTGTGTGTTTCGGTGTGTGTGTGTCTTTGTGTGTGTGTGTGTGTCTCTTTGTGCGTGTTTCGGTATGTGTGTGTTTCTATGTGTGTCTTTGTGTGTGTGTTTTTGTGTGTTTTTGTTTGTGTCATTGTGTGTTTGTTTGTGGGTGTGTTTCTGTGTGTATGTTTGGTTGGTTGTGTGTGGGGGTGTGTTTGTTTGTTTGTTTGTGTGTGTGTGTGTGTGTGTGTGTGTGTGTGTGTGTGTGTTGTAGGTGGTGGACCTGCCCAGTACTCTGAAGGTGGAGGTTTACCCCATCCAGGTTTTCCTGTGTCTCCATAGTAACATGGACGATGTGGTTACTGCACAGTTCAGCCGCACTGACAGCATCCGTAAGTCTGGGTGGGGTTTGGGTGGGGTCTGTTTCTGTTCACATAAGGGTTCCTCTCGGTGGTCCTGATCAGACCTAGTCTCCGGTTGTTGATCTGGTTCTATACAGATTGACTCTAGTCCTGCTTGGCACTGGCTGTAAGGTGGACTGTTTCTATTACTGCATGAGGTGACAGCCTACAACCCATCAACCTTATTGGTTGAATGGTTCATCCTCCTTAAACCAAGCAGCATTGGTAGGGACCTTGCAACCCGTGTTCCACTTCCTGTAGCTGTCGACACCTCAGCTCCGCTCACACCTCTCTGTCCCACCGCTCCAGCCACCGCCCTTTTGCGCCCCTCCTCCTTTCATCCTTCCAGAACACCAGCCTCCCTCTGCTGAAACCCTCATTACTTTTTGTTGAGGCTTTTATTTTGAAAAATCCTACTGTGTGTGTTTGCAAGTGTGTGTGTGTGAGAATCCGTTTGAATGAACTGAAATTCTACAAATAGTTGAGCATAAGTCATTATTTAGCATTATTAATAAGGCTTTTATTTTGAAACAAACTTTGTGTGTGTGTCTGTGAGAAAGACAAATTTTTAATGAATGAAAATTGTACTAACAGTTGAGCTTTTAGTCATAAAAATAAAGAAAAGTGGTTAATATTCATTATTTAGCATTTTTAATAAGGCTTTTACTTTGCAAAACCCTACCCTGTGTGTATTTATGTGTATGTCTGTGAGAAACATTTTTTCCCACAATACCATGCGTCAATCCCCCGTTCAAGAATGTACAGGAAAAAACCCCCACTTCACCTGAGAATTGAACTAGGGTTTAGTTTGTAGGCTCTAGTGTTTGTCAACCCACTCAACCACTACACCACTGCCTTTAAATGGAATAGACTTGTATGTCTGTGTTACATTTAGTCACAAACTACTTCTCAAACAAACTATGATTATTCCATGACCGTACATTGTATCTGAAAAGTTTTTGCACGGAAGACTTGTGGTTAGTCTTGTGAACGTACCAATATATAACATGGGGAAAAAAGTCAGAACTCAAAAATGACTTCCAGACTTGGCAACTTTCAGGGCTTATAAAAAAAAAAAAAAAAGCAGTTATTACAAAGTTGGCAGATCACGTCTTTGAAAAGGGTTGACTCTATCTTTGGTGCCATTTAGAAGACAGTACAACAAATGCACTTAGGGAAGAGATCGTTTTTATGTTTTATACTGAAAGGCAAATTGCCAACTTCCTGTTGGAGTTAGGTCATGGGTGTCAGCATATGATTTGTAGGGCTGGATCAGACGAACATTTTGGTGTTGGTTTCATGTCTCTACGACATTCCTACTAGAAGTTTGTGTTTTGAGTATTTTACAATGAAAGGCAAATTGCTAACTTCCTGTTGGATTTGTCGGGCTCCATGAGACAAAAATTGTCTCTACGACATTCCTACTGGCCACTAGGTGCGGTTTTTTGTATGTAGGTGGTGCTAGAGAGCACATTTTGGCACCTGTGGGGTTAAATTTGACATTTTATCAAATTTTGAGGGGGGTCTGAGTTGGACCAAGTCTGAGCCGAACGGGGGTCTCAGCTGGACCGGGGCCTGAGTTGGACGGGGGTCTCAGCCAGACAGGGGTCTGAGCCGGACCAGGTCTGAGCCGGACCAGGTCTGAGCCGGACCAGGTCTGAGCCGGACTGGGTTGACCTTCCAGAGGTCCATGTCCTGTGTCTAACCTGTGTCTTTACCTGAAACAGGTGAGTTGAAGGTGGACCATAAGAAAGTCCAGCTCAGCCTCATTTGGACCTGAACCTCATTGATTCTGTGAGTTCTACATGTAACTGGTCTGTCTGTGTGTCCAGAGTGGGTCCAGAGGACGGTCTGCCGGTCCTTCTCAGTTCCTCCGGGTTCTGAGTGTCGTCTGTGGATGAAAAGCTCCGACAGCAGCTGTGAACGTCTCAGGAATGTCCACATGAGTGTGTTGGATGCATGTTTGAGCTCAGGAATGGTGAGGACACCACGCTAATGTCATGCTAATGCTAAGCTAACGTTATATGACCACCTGTGTGTGAACAGATGTAGGGTAATGGGTTCTGCCGTGTCTCTGTTCAGACGGTGATCATGGAGACCAGGAACGCAGATGGAACGTGGCCCAGCTCCAGACCTCAGATCATGTAAGAACCGACTTTAAAACTGGACTACAGGCTTTTATTCTGCACTGATCTGTCATTTATTCATATTATTTATTGATTTGTGATTAATAAGTGATGAGTAATGATTTTTATTTTACTCTTTGATTAGTGTCAAACAGTTGATCCAGACAACACAACCTGGGTCTCTGTTCAAACCTGCTCAGACCTCCATGTGTCCTTGAGGGTGGGGGGTTTTTCACACCTTTTAGAGACTAGACCCAGTCCGGAACAGGACCTGGTCTGACCAGGACTCCGGGTCTGAACAGGACCCTGTCTGACCAGCTGGACTCAAGTTTGTAGTGTATCTGGACCTGACCTGTATGTGATTTTCAGGAGGACCTCTGTGGAGGATCAGGACTTGTACCAGGGTCAACCAGGAGTCTGTGGACTCACCAACCTGGGGAACACCTGCTTCATGAACTCGGCCCTGCAGGTCCATACATTGACTGGTGTTTTTCATCTTTAGTGGTGTCTATTATTGTCCTCTTCATGTGTCCATGTCTCCGCCATCATCCTCAGTGTCTCAGTAACGTTCCTCCTCTGACCGAATACTTCCTGAGGAACTCGTACCTGGATGAGCTGAACTTCACCAACCCTCTGGGAATGAAGGGAGAGATCGCTGAGGCCTATGCCGACGTCATCAAACAAATGTGGTCGGGCAGACTTTACTCTGTGGTTCCACGAGTCTTCAAGGTAAAAACAAACCACTGCTGTTGATGACAACTTCATAATGACCTTCAACCTCCACCTTCAGCATCAGATTAAGATTCAGCAGATTAAAACCAGCGCTGATCTGAGAGAACTGGACTCAGACCAGTTTCAGTTTCCAGATTAACACTAAGGGTTAACCTCACTCCTCATTTGATCCAGTTTCAGATGTTGCACTTTGATGTCATCCAAATGTTCAGGTGTGAAACCTTCTCCACAAAGCAACCATCACCAAAAAACAAAGAAAACATTAATAATGAGTGAATTAAGAGCATGTTGACGTCTGTGAACCAATCAACCATGGAGATGTTTAGTCTGATCTGAAAACTAACCTAGTGTAGAACATGTAAACCTTTCCTGACCCTGGTCCACATGGACCGGAGGTGGAGTCAGTGTCACGTCCACCAACAAGGAATTGTAACGTTCACAGTTTTTTGTCGTGAAAGAGTCAAGTCACACGAACATCAACACTACAAGGACAAGTCTGAACAGTCAAGAGAACTTGGACAGAGCTGAGGGGTAGTGCTCATTGTGTCCCGGCGTAGTTCAGGGTGTAGACGTCCAGGTATAGTTGAGGGTGTAGACATCCAGGTTTAAGGGTGTAGTTCAGGGTGTAGACATCCAGGTGTAGTTCAGAGTGTAGGTGTCAGGTGTAGCTCATGGTGTAGGTGTCCAGGCGTAGTTCAGGGTGTAGGCATCAGGTGTAGTTCAGGGTGTAGGCGTCCAGGTGTAGTTCCAGGGTCTGGGTGTAGGGGTTTAGTTCAGGTTGTAGGTGTCAGGTGTAGTTCAGGGTGTAGGTGTCCAGGTGTAGTTCAGAGTGTAGGTGTCAGGTGTAGTTCAGGATGTAGAAATGTAGTTCAGGGTGTAGGCGTCCAGGTGTAGGTGTCAGGTGAAGTTCAGGGTGTAGGCGTCCAGGTGTAGTTTAGGGGGTGGGTGTTGTCTTCACTCCTGCAGGTGAACTTCACTTTCTTTCCTGTTTATGTGTTTCCTCCAGACAAAGGTGGGACACTTTGCGTCCCAGTTCCTTGGGTACCAACAACATGACAGTCAGGAGCTGCTGTCCTTCCTCCTAGACGGGCTCCACGAAGACCTGAACCGGGTCAAGAACAAAGAGTACATTGAGCTGCGAGATGCCGATGGACGGCCGGACCAGGTCACGTGACCGCGCTTACCTGTAAACTGTGGTTCTGCCTGGGACTCTAGAGAACTGGTCGTCTGCCCAGTCCCAGTGTTGACCTCCAGGGGTTGCCGTTACCTGTTCCTGTCCAGGTTTAACCCTTCCCTGTCTCCTTCTTCTTCACAGGAAGTGGCAGAGGAGGCGTGGCGTAACCACCGGCGGAGGAACGACTCAGTGATCGTTGACACTTTCCACGGCCTCTTCAAGTCCACTCTGGTCTGTCCCGAGTGCCATAAAGTCTCAGTGACCTTTGACCCCTTCTGCTACCTCAGCGTTCCCCTTCCCGTGAGCAAGGAGCGTGTCATGGAGGTGTTCTTTGTGTCTCTGGACCCATACGCCAAACCCGTCCAGGTACCAGTTGACACCTGAGGGAAACCGTCAACCCCGTGGTACCGCCCAAGCCCATGAGGTCATTACCGTCTAGGCCGATGAGGTCATCACTGTGAGGGATGACTGTTTGTTTGTTGTTTGTTTTTGTTGCAGCATCGCGTCGTGGTCCCTAAAGCAGGAAAAGTGTCCGACCTGTGCTGTTGTCTGTCAGAAATGACCAGCGTACCTCCAACACAGGTCAGAGGTCAGAGGTCACAACCGCAGTAAATGAACCCAGATGTTTACAACATGACATCATGTCAAAGCTGATTGACTACAGTAGACGAATCCCACGTCCTCTGTCCAACACGTCCTCTGTCCAACACGTCCCCTGTCCAACACTAACCCACTGTTAGTCATCACTGTATTAATTCTAATTTCTCCTCATTGTTGAAGATGATAGTTTATAAATTTTATAAACTAAGCAACTAATCAATCAATAGAGAACCTAATCAACTGGTTAATCAATAATGAAAATGATATTAGTGATATTTTCAGATGTAATGAGAACAAAAGTAAACATCACATGAATAAAATGGCCTGTTATTTATTATGTTTCATATGTTGATGCACCAATAGTATCTGAATCTCCTGCAGTTTTTTTAAATGTATCTTTAAATGTTTTCAATTGTCAACGGCTGTAATTCCTGGTTAATGGTTAATGCAGTATTTTAACTGAAACTCCACGTGGATGGACCATGTCCACATATTTATGTTCACGTAGACATATGTATGTGGACATATGTACATTTGTCCATGCGTCCATGTACATATGTCCACGTGTCCGCATACTCATGTCCAACTGTCCGCATACTTATGTCCACATACTCGTGTCCACATACTTATGTCCACATACTTGTATCCATATATGTCCACGTGTCCACATATTTATGTCCACATACTTGTGTCTACATACAGTTAGGCCCAGAAATACTGTATTTGGACAGTGACACAATCTTCATGATTTGGGCTCTGCATGCCACCACATTGGATTTAAAATGAAACAACTACAACGGAATTGAAGTACAGACTTTAAGGTTTAATTCAAGGGGTTGAACAAAAATATATGATTAAACATGTAGGAATTGTAGCTATTTTTATAC
>JAPQRQ010000026.1:2402087-2416326 GCA_037367365.1 Apogon talboti | reverse complement strand
GCATGCTGTGGACAAATGTTTTATCATATTGGAGGTATTTCCCCCATTTGAAGAAATGGAAGCTTTGCAAGTGTTCCAAGTGTCCCTGGTGTCATCTTTACCTGTGAAATACAGACAGACTTTGGAGCGTTTCTGGAGCGACGCCATGTTGGCTACGTTCTAAACCAAACAATGCAGCATGCGTGTGACGTCATCACGCACATGCAACAAAGGCGGAACCGGTAAGCAGAATCGTTAAGCAGGCAGGCAAACGATTCCAAGGAATCCAGCTTCCAGAAACCGGTTCTATTTGAGAACCAGTTCTCGATTCCCATCCCTAGTGGTTAGACTAGTGGTTAACCACTACTAGTGGTTAGAATTTAAACTGTCAACAGAATTATGCACTTTATTTTCTCATTTAGAGTTTAGTTATAAACAATTAACATACAATGAACATATAGTTAACAGAATTAACATATATGCTAATAATTAATTTGTAATTATCCCCTGTATTGGTGAATATTTTCCGTTGGTTTTTCCTGATCTTAATCTAGATGGACATCACATAGACTGGACAGATGGACATTAGACAGACTGGACAGATGGACATTAGACAGACTGGACAGATGGACATCACATAGACAGAACAGATGGACATCGCATAGACTGGATAGACAGACATCACATAGACAGAACAGATGGACATCGCATAGACTGGACAGATGGACATCACAGACTGGATAGACAGACATCACATAGACAGCACAGATGGACATCTCACAGACTGGACAGATAGACATCACACAGATAGGACAGATGGACATCATATACATGTATGCTCTCTCTGAGTGACAGCGAGCTGACCACGCCCCTCACAGGTAGGCCCCACCCCCTCAGAATCTGACCCCTGGTCTCTAATCTGGATCGAATATCACAAAAATCCATCCCAGACAAATGTCTAAGAGATGGCATTGGTGATAAACATGAGCCAAAGCCCTTTGGTGTGTCCATAGGAGACCTGTTTTCTATTGGTCTCCAGTAAAGTTAGAAAAGTTCATCAATTGCCTGGTCTTTAACTATTTGGCCCTGAGGCCTGTTTAGTGAGGGTGTTGGGTTCCTATCTCTACTCCTGACCATCCTAATGCACCTTTTACATTCACCCAAGGGGACTAAATCAGAAGGTTCAGTTCCAGATGAACCCTACCCCTGTTCCTAATCCTGTTCCTAACCCTAACCCTGTTCCTAACCAGGTGTGTGTTCTTGTATTCAGCTCAGCCCTACGTGGCCATCGACTGGGACACCGACATGAAGAAGAGGTTCTACAATGAGAACGAGGCAGAGGTCAGTGACAGTGGCTCCTGTCCATCTGACCTTTGACCCTTAGTCCTTCTGACCTCTGACCCTTTGTCCTTTTGAACCCTGACCCTCTGTCCTTCTAAACCCTTGCCCTCTGTCCTTCTGACCCCTGACCCTTTGTCCTTCTGATCCCTGACCCTCTGTCCCTCTGACCCCTGACCCTTTGTCCTTCTGATCCCTGACCCTCTGTCCCCTGACCCTTTGTCCTTCTGACCCCTGACCCTTTGTCCTTCTGACCCCTGAACCTTTGTCCTTCTGGCCCCTGAACATTTGTCCTTCTGAACCCTAACCCTTTGTCCTTCTGGCCCCTGACTCTTTGTCCTTTTGACCCCTGACCCTTTGTCTTTCTGACCCTTGACCCTTTGTCCTTCTGACCCCTGAACCTTTGTCCTTCTGACCCCTGATCCTCTGTCCTTCTGACCCCTGAACCTTTGTCATTCTGACCTCTGACCCCCTGACTTGTGTCCTCCTGGTCATCCCGTAGAAATATGTGAAACACGTCAGTATGGAGGTTCCTCAGCAGCAGACGACGGTCCAGCTCCAGGAGTGTATTGAACTGTTCACCACGGTGGAGACGCTGGAAGAGGAGAACCCATGGTAACCACGACAACGAC
Organism: Apogon talboti; assembly: GCA_037367365.1. NCBI lineage: Eukaryota > Metazoa > Chordata > Actinopteri > Kurtiformes > Apogonidae > Apogon > Apogon talboti. Next base: position 2,414,377 of record JAPQRQ010000026.1, on the reverse strand, counting down.
ACACATTAACCCAACTAACTCACTCAGTCTGATGTCACGTTGTTGTTCTTCACTCTGCTCTGTCTTCATCGTGTCCACACTGTGTCTCTGCCTGGTCCTGCAGAACTCCATGTCACCATGGTAACGGTTGTCCCTTCTTAAACACACACTTTGTCGTCTGAGACAATTGGACTCCTGGTCTTATTGTCATGGTATGACAACATGGGCGACAGACCGGTCCATAGTCCCAGGTGTTGGAGCTCCTGTGGACATTGGGGACAGACTGGTCCACAGTTCCAGCTGTTGGAGCTCAGTCTCCTGTGGACATGGGGGACAGACCGGTCCACAGTCCCAGGTGTTGGAGCACAGTCTCCTGTGCACATGGGGGGCAGAGTGGTCCACAGTCCCAAGTGTTAGAGCTCAGTTTCCTGTGGACATGGGGGACAGACTGGTCCACAGTCCCAGGTGTTGGAGCTCAGTCTCCTGTGGACATGGGGGACATGGAGGGCATGGGGGACAGACTGGTCCATAGTCCCAGGTGTTGGAGCACAGTCTCCTGTGGACATGGGGGACAGACTGGTCCACAGTCCCAGGTGTTGGTGCTAAGTCTCCTGGGGACATGGAGGACATGGGGGACAGACTGGTCCACAGTCCCAGGTGCTTGTTTGTTTGTTTGTTCATTTGCTCATTTGCTCATTCATATGTTTAGTCGTTTGTTTGTTTCATTTATTTGTTCATTTGTTTTTTTGCCCGTTATTTCATTCGTGTGTTCATTCATTCCTTTGTTCGTTTGTTCATTCGTTCATCAAGGTCAAGTTTATTTGTATAGCACATTTAAAAGAACACAAAGTGCCCAACGTGCTGTACAGATCTGCAGATTCAAATACAAGATACACTAAACACTAGTAAAATAAGAATAAATACAAGATCTAGTAAAACCGATAAAAACAGATACACAGTAACAAAATAAATAGTATCTAAGAACACAACCAGAAGATAAAACAAAAGTCCCACACTTGTATTAAAGCCAGTGTAAACAGGTGTGTCTTTAAAACAGATTTAAAGTGTCCAGTGGACAGTGGACATGTGACACGTTGGAGCAGAGCGTTCCAGAGCCTTGGACCTGAACAGAAAAGGCTCTGTCTCCTTTAGTTGTCAGTCAGGTTCTTGGTACGTCTAACAACAGGTGATTTGAGGAATGTGTTTCTGTGGCCGGGACGTGCACAGTTCAAAGTTCTGAAAGGTAAGGCTGTGTAAAACCATTCAGACACTTAAAAACATGCAGTAAAATCTGAAACTAGATCCTGGAAGTGAAGGGAAGCCAGTATGGGGGTGATGTGGTCCCGCCTCCTGGTTCCAGACAGAAGACGGGCCGCTGCATTCTGGACCATCTGCGGAGGACTGGTCCATCCCATAATATAATTCAGTCAAGAAGAAATAAACAAATGGACAACATGCTCCAACTGGTTTACAGGGACGTATGGCTTCATCTTCGCTAAGAGACGCAAGTGAAAGAAACTTAACAGAAAACATGCGTTTGTCCAATTTCAAATCACTGTCAAAGGAGACATCAAGGTTCTTTACACAAGTACAGGTAAAAGAATCCAGAAAGCCCACAGCGCTGTCAGCAGATACATTAAAAAGATGGCCAAATAAAACAATCTCTGTGTGTTATCTTTTAAACTTAGAAAGTTTAAGCCCATCCAGGTTTTATTGACATGCAGACAGTACAACCTGGATCAGGCTTAAAGGGAAGATGGATCTGGAGGTCATCAGCAAAAACGTGGAAGGAGACATCATAACTCCTCAGGATGGACCCTAGTGGTAACATATATAAAATAAATAGGATTGGACCCAAAATGGAGCCTTGGGGCACTCCACAGTCGAGAGGGGCCATTTCAGAGTTATAGGGACCTAGCTGAACCCTGATAGGCCTCTGAGGCAAGTAGGAGTGGAACCACTGTAGGACCGAACCTCTGAGGCCAACACACAACTCCAACTGGGACAGTAAACTGGTGGTCCATGGCCGCTGACACGTCTAAAAGCAACAGGACGGATGGACCAGAGTCCACTGTTAAAATCAGATCATTAAAAACCTTCAAAAGAGCAGTTTCAGTGCTGTGACGCGCTTTAAAACCCAGATTGAAAGATCTCATAAATGTCATTTTGGTCTAGATAAGACTGTAGCTGCAGATGGATGACTTTCTCTAAAACCTTAGATTAAAAAGGGAGTTTAGAAATAGGCCTGTAATTGGACAGAACATGTGGATCCAGGTGGTGTTTTTAATTAAAGGCTGTACAACGGCCTGTTTAAAAGGAGAAGGAACGCAACCTGAAGAAAGAGAGGCATTAATAACCCTTAGAATAAAAGACCAACAGAGTCAGACATCCTTCAACAGTCTGGGAGGAAGACAGTCCAGAGGACAGTCAGACAGTCCACAGAGCACTCAGATGATCCAGAGGACACTCAGACAGTCCAGAGGACACTCAGAAAACAGCTGAACACAGGATCGACAGACGGATCAGAAGTCTTACTAAGAGGGACAGAAGCTCTGATCGCACACATTTGGTCTTTAAAACAATATAAATCTGTCACACATAGATGGTGATGCCAGGATACCAGGAGTATGACTTGGATTAATAACTGAAGACATTAAATACCGCCTGACACCTGTGGCTGTTAGAGGACATGAGACTGGACATGAACTGGGCTGTAGCCGACTTGACACACGTCTGGGCAGTATATAAACAGCTCTTCAGAATCTGCAGAAACATGCAGCCTGTCCTTCTCCCATTTCCTTTCAGCACGTCTACATTCACGTCTAAGAGCACGCGTGGACTCGTTTAACCAGGGTTCAGCAGGTTTAGCGCGTCTGGCCCTAAGAGGAGCCATCGAGTCCAGGATCTGAGTGTATGTGGCTTTATAAACCCCGTCAGATCCTCCACACTCAGGACAGACTCACTGAGTCGGACACAACGGATTAAAAGCAGAGGAAAACTGTGACAACACTGAGGGGTTTTGGTGACGCCGGGCGCACTGGGGGACGCATCATCCAGGTTGGACGAGAGTCACAGTGAATGACACAGAGACAGGAATGTTCCAGATTTACACACATTTAAACCATGTGTTAAGACCAAGTCCAGAGTGTGTTGGTCCACTGACCCCCCTGAGACAAGTTAAAAGAAGTAATGACATTTGAAAAGTCCTTGACCAGCGGGTTAAAATACAACATACATGAACATTAAAATCCCCTATAATTAATAGTCGATCGAATGTAACAACTAGCTCTGATAGAAGGTCCGAAAACTCCTGTATGGAGAAGTCCTTATTACATTGAGGCGGACGGTAGATGAGTGTTTGTTCATTTGTTTATTCATTTGTTCTTGATTGTTCATTCATTTGTGTTCATTTGTTCGTGTTCGTCTCACCTGTTTGCTCGTTTGTTTATTTGTTCATTCTTTCCTTCATGTGTTCATTCGTTTGTTGTTTTGTTTGTGTTCATTCATTCGTTTGTTCTTTCATTCGTGTTCATTCGTGCATCTTCGTTTGTTCATTCGTTTGTTCGTTTGTCCATTTGTTTGTTCATTCATGTTCATTTGTTCATGTTTGTTCATTCGTTCGTGTTCGTTTGTTCATTTGTTTATTCATTCATTTATTTACTCATTCATGTTTGTTCATTTGTTTATTCATTCATTCATTCATTTGTGTTTGTTCATTCGTTCATGTTCGTTTTGCCTGTTTGCTTGTCTGTTCATTCATTTGTTCATTCTTTGCTTCCTGTGTTCATTCATTTGTTCATTTCCCATGAAAACGTCAGCATTTCCTCTAAATGCTGCAGTGTCTTCATTTGTCACATACAGACTACTGGTTACCATGGTGACCGCAGACTAACCCCAGTATGTGTGGTATCTTCAGGTACTGTCCAGTGTGTAAGAAACATCAGCTGGCCACCAAGAAGCTGGACCTTTGGTCTCTGCCCGAGGTCCTGATCATCCACCTGAAGAGGTTCTCCTACACCAAGTTCACTAGAGAGAAACTGGACAGCATCGTGGACTTCCCCCTCAGGTACTGATGTGGACATGGACGTACATGTGTGTTTGTGTGAGGACATGCAGGATGTTTCTCAGCACAGGGGACACTCTGATCTTCTGGTCGGTTCCACCTGTTTGTCAAAAACTCAAACCAGATGTTAACTGTCAGAACATTGGAAGACAAGGACACATCCTCTAGAGGACAAGGACATGTCCACTAGAGGATACTCAGGGTTATGATGTTGTTTTGTTGTTGTTTCAGAGACCTGGACTTCTCCAACTGCCTCCTGAGGAAACACCTGGCCAATGGGGAGCCTCCGAGCCGCTATGACCTCATCGCTGTGTCCAATCATTACGGAGGACTGAGAGACGGACACTGTAGGACATTTATCATTTATCATCAGACGTTCAGTGTCTGGAACTGAACCTCTGGAAAAAGAAGCTCAAACTTGATCATTTCTGTCCTTCCTGTTTCCATAGAATGTCAACAATGCTGATGATGTCACGTCTGTTTATGTGTTTTTAACACTGATGATGTCATGTCTATTTACATGTTTTTAACGTGACGCTTTAACGCTGGTGATGTCATGTTTGTGTGTGTGTTGCGTTCACAGACACCAGCTACGCCCGGAACAAGGACAACAGTCAGTGGTACTATTTTGACGACAGTAAAGTGACCTACGCCAAAGAGGAGCAGATAGTGGTGAGTAAGACAAGTCCAGGTTCAGGTCCAAAATTTAAGGTTAAAGGAACAAACGTTCTCTTAAAGACTCATAAACAATGGAACAGAGCAATCACAGCAATAGGTTTTTACACGGTGACATAATGACGCATATTGATCCGATTGGTATCAGGTGTTTTATTGATCAGTCTCATCACATGTGCATCGTGTTTTAACAGATTTGAACCCTGCAGCATTAGATTATCATGACCCGTGTCCTGTGACCCGTGTCCTGTGACCTGTGACCCGTGTCCTGTGTCATGCAGTCTCTGCCAACACATTTGGGGCGGTTTGTCCCAGTAGTTACCGTGGTGTACACGTGAAGGGCAGTAGATCCGGTAGTGTCAGGCTACAGGTGGAAAACGCTACTGCAACCACTGTTCCATGTAAAACCTTAACATTGTAAATTCAGTACTTTCATGTGCATAGTCTAATGTGTCGGTCTGTTATTGATTTTTTGTGGTGGTTAGGATTTTGCCGTGGCGCTGCGCCAAAGCGGAAACACTGTTATACCTCTGTGTGTGTTGACTGTATTTGTCTGGTTGATGGTTTTGGTCCAGTATAAATGGATGTGTGGTTATTAGTTTGGATGCTGTGTTACTCTTACAGGTACTGTCAGTCAGAGGTCGCGTTAACCGAAAATATTCCGTCATTGACTGATTTTTTTTTTTAAAGATGACAGAAAATCCTGAAGGCCGTCCGTCATTTTGACAGATCAAAATGCTGAGGGTAATCTACCAAAGAACGTTTAACACAACACTATGAACAGAACCTGCTCGCAGGATCGCTGGTCTGTCTCTCTTAACAAGTCATCAAACAGTCCATCAGCATCCTACCAGTATATAACCCAACAGTGCCACAACGCCGAATACACCGCCGTTGGTTCTTTCACATGACTCAGTTAGTTCACCTGTAGTACAGCCCCTGTCCAGGTGGTGGCGAGTGTGGATATTAATCAGTCATTGTCTAGTCTTGTCTCGTTGTTTAGCTGACTTAAACCAAAATTATATGCTACTTTGCTAGCACAAAATGTCAAGACAGCCGAGTCTCCTTAGTTATTTTAAAAAGCCCAGTACATGTGACGGCACTGATAAACGTGGTGAAAAAAGAGGGACTGACAAAGACAAAACAAAACCGTACAATCTGTAAGTTCATTGTATATAACTATTATCATCGTTGAGATGTTTTTGAACGTTAACTAGGCCACTACTAAATATGTCTAACTATTATTAAAAATTAAATGTGAAATGACGGAATTTTTACGACCCTGTCTGTCAAAATGACGGACAATAAAAATGTTTTAGCGCAACCTCTGCTGTCAGTAATGGTTTATGGTTAATGGTTATTGTGACGGAGCGGGCTTTTTGTTATTATAATGACTCTGTTACTTTATGTTATAATTTGGTGAGTTTCCAGTGTTGGGATTGGTAGTTTTTGGAAAAACCCCTATATGCTGTTATTTTGGTATGCCCAGGGGAGGGGCTAGAGGGTATAAAAGGACGAAAGTCCCCCGTAGCTGGGTAGTAGACCTAGTGACAGTGTAGGTGACTGGTTGAAACTATTGAGTGTTTTTTTTGTATATACTTTATTTGGATCGGAGAAATTGGTTTTCTTTGTACATATTTTTCATGTTGGAGGAGTGCCAAATAAATCACTTGAAAAGAGATTTTTGAGACTAAGCCATCGTTGTTTTTCCCTTGCAACCTGAACCTGTGACAGTTATGGATAATGGTTAATTCCAATATCCATCATGTCAGATGGATGTTTATTGTGATCAACTTGAGTGTCTGCGTACTAGTATTTGTTACTGAGATCTATTACTATTACATGCTGAGTTTACGTTCCAGCTGTACTACATGTACCCCCCTGAGCTAACTATACCCCACTACAATAACACTGGCACATACATCTGAAACATGAGGTGTCCAGATATTGAACAAAGCCCTTAGAGTTGTCCTGCTGTTCCTCCGTCATTTACTCCAGTAAATGTCCCTTTATTTGGATTTTCAAAACTACACAGTTCATGGGGGAAACTTGTTAAATGTTTCATGTTCTCTTGCTTTTCTTCTCAGTGTACATCAGGATGCTGAAGTTCTGCGTTAAAATCAAATTTTTGGGGGGATGGGGGAGTTTAGTCAAGCGATCCCCAGGTGGCGGTTAGGGTTAGGGTTTGCAGGGCTGCTCATCTATGTTTCCTTGTCTCCGCCTCCAGACAAACGCCGCCTACGTCTTGTTCTACCACCGACAAGACAAGGTCAGAAAACCCAAACTGCCCGCCCCCAGCACAAACCCCACCCCTTCGTCCAACAGCCAACCTCACGATGCCAATTCCCGCAAAAATGACGAGGCGGGGCTGGGCTCTGCCTCCTGTGTCACCATGGAAACGGACTGAATGAACCTGCTGTGTCAGTTTGTTCCACTGGTGGGTAAATGACTTGAACTGGATATTCCCAGCGACACTTGAACGCCTCTGGGCTCCGGGTGTGGGCGTGGCGTGGGTGAAACGTCAGTGATTCTCAGGTGACACCTTTTACACTGTTTCCTGTGGTTTTAGTTGAATTCAGTTCCTGCATCAGTAAAAGTGAGGAGAATCGACCGTGACCTTTGACCTTCATCATCTGCATCCATTTAATTAGAACAAACTGAACGTTTACTGGGTTTTATCCTTAATCAGTTAATTCATGAAATATTACCAATAATTTACTGTCAGATAAAACAGGTTTTATTGAATTCAGTTAAAATCTTAAAGTTATGAATATGAATACATTTATTTTCTTTGTTTTTAAATCGAGGTGAAAATGTCAGAATCTCATTATGTTATTTCTTTATTTTAAAAATAATTTCATTTTACAGTAAAAGTTAAACCATAAATATTACATTTAGTTTCATAAATTAACTGATTAAATTCACATGGAACATGTTTTAAGTCAGATTATTATATGTGATGTTTTTCTGAGTCAAGATCATTTATAACAAATAATTTAATATTAAAATACAAGACAAAGGGTCTGTATATTTGGGTTGTTTTCTGTTGTGTGATATTTATTTTCCACATTGGTTTGTTTTCTTGGTCGACGGGTGCAGGACGTGTTTATTTTTCATATTCATATGTTTGTCTTTTCTTCGGTGATCAGATGAGCTGCTGTAGTTTTGCTTCAGACTTGGGGGTCAGAGTGAGCGCTCTCTGATCCATAAACCAGCTCTATGTACAGTATTTTTCTATTGAAACAAATGGACTATTATTCTTCTTTATCTTATTTCTGGTGAAGGAGAGAAGCTCGGCTCGTTTCTTTCGTTGTCTTCCCTGTCAAATATCAGATGGAAATATTTTATTGTACTTTGAATCTTTTGATATAAATAAAGATGATGATGATCATATAAAAACATGAGTTGGGATGTTTTCTGTGTTTTTGGTAACATGACATTTACATGACACTGTTTTTCATATTTGTGAAACATCTTCTATGTAAATGAGTCAAAGAATTTGACTTCTGATAAACATGGGTTATTCAGAGGGGTGTGGGGGTGGAGTCTATGAATGAACAAAGGCAAAGTTACTCTGGACGTGTCACCAGTTCATCGCAGGTATTCACAACATGACACCGACGGTCTCCAGACGTGGACCAATCAGACTGGGGTTAAACTACGTGAACCAATCACAATCAGACTGGTTAAATGAACATTTGGTTTTAAACATTTATTCTAACATTGGTCACCAGTGCCCTCCAGTGGCAGTAATCAGGATATTCTATGTATTTACTTTGGTTTAATGTTATTTGAGTTTTTTGATCCAATCATATGTTTACAGAGTTTTATTTATGTGACTGTGATTCACCGTCTGTACCGTTAACCCTTTAGGGTTGAAGGGGTCAGGGTTGTCAATGTTCAAAGTGACTCTGGACTTCACTGTTGAGTTTATGGAAATGTTTCCGTAGAATCAAAACAGCTTTGCGTCTGAAAAAGAAATAATTACCACTGAGAAGATAAATCCAGTTCTTTATGGCAACTTTATTGAACTCACACATGAAGTCACTTTGGTTTGAACAGAATCAGCTTCAGGACGGTTCGGTCCAAACCGGCTCACATTCAACAGGACTGGGTTCCAGACAGTGTTTAAGAGTAAAGCCATGGTTCACAACCCGCTGGTGTTCTGGAATATCTGGAAAACCTCTGGAATCCAGATGTTACAGAGGTCAAAGGAAATATGTAGAAAACTATAAAAAAGTGTTTCAATTAAAAACCAGGCTCTGATAAATGGACATCTGATTTCAATGTAAGGTTTGAAAATCAGCGCAACAGGTCTAGGTAGACCTTCATCGGTTAGAGTCCAAACCGTTTCCTGGTCATCCCAGAACAGTTCATGTCCAACTGCTTCTAGAACATTGAGCATGTTCTTTCCTGACTGAAGAATGTCCCAAAGTTCAGGTCTCTGGACATCAGCTCCTCCTCCACGTTCTCCAGAGCCCATTTATGTTCCACGATCTCTAATGCCTCCCACTCACTCTGAAACACAATCACAGGTGGGACTCAGCATCTAAAGCTGGACACAGTAGACAAACAGGACGGGTCTGAATGTGGCTTGGAACATGGAAGTGGACTACACCGAGTCTGGTTCAGTCTGTATTCAGGGTCAACAGATAAAGACAAACAACAGGAGACACATGAAGTGTCCACAGATGGAATCAATGTGACGCTCAAAGTTCACACATAAATTCAGACACTCAAAATAGCACTGTCTAATCAGCCGATAGTTTACATTATAGCTGTTATCTTAGCTCTGTTAGCATAGCTCTGTTATTAGACTAAAACAGCCAGAGCAAAACCACCAATCCACTCTGGTTTCTGTTGGTTTGTGTTGTCAACAAGTGAACTTAAGATCTGTTTGAATCCAACAAACAAGATCAGAACTGTCGCAGTTTAGTCTGAACCACGGATCAACAAACATAAGAATATCCCATAATAACTGTATACCTTCATAAGCATCAGAATCCAACTGACCCGTGTAGAAGAAACGCTGACATTTGGGGTGAGGGTCAGAACTCTGTACATTGAAAGCTGAGTCCAGTGGAGGAAACAACCGCTCCAGCTTTTATCACACTGTAAAAGTGGTTTAACGGTTCTCATCCTATCTGGACAAACTTTATCTGACAAACTGTACATGAGAAATCACTGAAGTGGAGTCTGAATGAAGGCGATTCTGTGGTGAAGGTCATTCAACATTAAAATGTAATTCAAAGTCCAACTGTTCTCACCTTAAAAGCCTTGTTGGGGTCAGGGGGCATCGCCATGGCGGCACCCGTCATCTGCTCCTGCATGATCCGAGACTGATCAGCAGCTACAACCAAACACAGAATGAAGCAGAGCTTAAATGACAGACGGACGTAGGGGCCAAGTGGTGTTGAGGAGGATCAACATGGACGTCTGACCATTGTCCTGTCCCAGGATGAGGCTGTACATGCTCCTCAGACCGAACACATTCAAGAAGTACCAGGATGCTGAGCTCACCCTGCAGAGAGAAACCAAATCATCAATCAATCAATAAACAGAGGAACCATTCAAAACTAATTCAGCAATGTTGTCAATGAAATCAACTCCAAAAAACACAGTGAAAATATTCCTTCTGCTGTGAGTCTGTTGCATTCAGGGTCTGCCGTGTTCAGATTAGTGTTGCATTCAGGGTCTGCCATGTTCAGATTAGCGTTGCATTCAGGGTCTGCCATGTTCAGATTAGCGTTGCATTCAGGGTCTGCCGTGTTCAGATTAGTGTTGCATTCAGGGTCTGCCGTGTTCAGATTAGTGTTGCATTCAGGGTCTGCCGTGGTCAGATTAGTGTTGCATTCATGGTCTGCTGTGTTCATCTTAGTGATGCATTAATGGTCTGCTGTGTTCATCTTAGTGATGCATTAATGGTCTGCTGTGTTCAGATTAGTGTTGCATTCATGGTCTCTGCTGTGTAGTGATGCATTCAGGGTAGTGATGCGTTCAGTGTTTATACCAGGAGGCATCCAGGGTCAGCAGGTCGATTCCTCTCTGCAACATGGGTTTGAACCTCAAGGTCAAAGGAAACGGTACCTTGGCTGGTCGCCATGACGACCACAACAAAAACAAGAGAGACAAGTCACAATGATGTCAAATATAAAACGGCCTCAACCTCAGAGCCTTTTTAAAGACTGTTGTGTGTAAAGAACTGTAGTATTTGACTGAAGTATATGCAGTATTTCTACTGATGAGGTCAGTGTACGCAGATATGAATCCTGACCTCTGACACGTCACAGAATGTATGTGACCACTAGAGGCAGAACTAAGTCTGGTTTCCATGGTTTTGAAAAGCGATGCCAAGGTTGGGTTGAGGATGAGAACCGTTAAACCACTTTTACAGTGTGATAAAAGCTGGAGCGGTTGTTTCCTCCACTGGACTCAGCTGTCAATGTACAGAGTTCTGACCCTCACCCCAAATGTCAGCGTTTCTTCCACACGGGTCAGTTGGATTCTGACACTTATGAAGGTATACAGTTATTATGGGATATTCTTATGTTTGTTGATCCGTGGTTCAGACTAAACTGTGACAGTTCTGACCTTGTTTGTTGGATTCAAACAGATCTTTAGTTCAGTTATTGACAACACAAACCAACAGAAACCAAAGTGGATTAATGGTTTTACAGAGCTAAGCTAACAGAGCTAAGCTAACATAGGCGATTAGTGGTTTTACTGTGGCTGTTTTAGTCTAAAAACAGAGCTACATTAACAAAGCTAAGCTAACAGAGCTAAGCAAACAGAGGCGATTAGTGGTTTTACTGTGGCTGTTTTAGTCTAAAAACAGAGCTATGGTACCAGAGCTAAGTTAACAGAGCACAGCTAACATAGGTAATCAGTGGTTTTACTGTGGCTGTTTTAGTCTAAAAACAGCGCTACATTAACAAAGCTAAGCTAACAGAGCTAAGCAAACAGAGGTGATTAGTGGTTTTACTGTGGCTGTTTTAGTCTAAAAACAGAGCTACGCTAACAGAACTAAACTAACAGAGGTGATTAGTGGTTTTACTGTGGCTGTTCTCAGTCTAAAAATAGAGCTATGCTAACAGAACTAAATTAACACATAAGCTAACACAGCTATGCTACATAGATACTGTATAAACACTAGATATGGCGTTGGTAACTGTGGTCTATGGGACCGAATACGTCAATGGAGGCACCATCTTGGTACAGGGTAGAGCTCCTTTTAAATGAATTAATGTCAGTCGGGCCAAGGTGCCAAGATGGCGGCTCCACTGACACATGCTGAGAGGTTGAATGATATCTAGTGTATATATAAGCTAACAGAGCTAAGCCAACAGAGATATAATGTAAACTATCAGCTGATTAGACAGTGCTATTTTGACGGTGCCCCTAGTGAGGGTTACTAGTTAACCCATGGGTGAGTAACTGGTGTTTTGGTTAATGTGAGTTTGTTGTGGTTAACTGCCCCCTGGTGTTGATGCTGTGGGTTATCCTGTGGTTGGTGTGGGTTAGGGTTAACTGACCCCTGGTGTTGATGGTGTGGATTATCCTGTGGTTGGTGTGG
>JAPQRQ010000026.1:2384650-2399838 GCA_037367365.1 Apogon talboti | reverse complement strand
CAATCAATCAATCAATCAATCAATCAATCACAACCCATTCTTTGATCAACCAAACTGATCTTAAACCTTTACACAGGTTTATGTTCTATCATAGATGTAAAGTTATATCATGGTTCAGTCATTATCCAGTTAACAAGGGATGATATATTTACTATTATTTTCTTTTAGTCAAAACTTATGTGAGTAAATGGGTACATTGGACTTAAGTTGGTACATATACATAATATACAGTATATATAGATACAGAGAGGTAAAAAGCCATATAGCATGATGTCCACAAGTGGAAATTTGGGAGAAATTTTCAGTGACTTTAAAAGGTTTTCTTAGATCTCTCTGAAGTTGTAAAAATTACAATCGGAGCTGTTTTATGTCGTTTCAAAGCCTTTTTCAGGTGGTTTTCAAAACCCTCCATTGGTGAAGAACAAACACTATAACCACCTCCATAAATGGAAACTTTAGACATTTTCAAATAAGTTTAAAGGGTTTTGTAGGAAGACGCTAAAGTACTAATAAATAAGTTTCATGTTGTCTCTGTTTTTATCTATACATATTATCCTTAAAAGAAAAAACCGCATTGCATTTTGCCCCCGCACCCCACCTTTTTCCCTTTTTTTTGTATTCTGGTGTTTTGTAGTGTTTTATTTTGTGGGTTTTCAGTCTTTCCTTTTGATAGATTTAGCAGGTTAGTGATTTAGTTTCCCTTTTTTTCAGTTCTAATACCTTCACTGCAACTCAGAATTTTAACTGTTTTGATTAATTTAACATTAAAGTCTTAATTTTAATCAAGACTGTTTTTAGCTTTTGTTTTAACTGTCTCTTATTCTTGTTTTAATTTTTGTTTTAACTTTTCTACACTTTCCTTTGGTTTAATGTTTTATTCTCTATGATGTTAATGTCATTTTAAGCCTTTGTAAAGCTCTTTGTAATTGCCTTGTGTACGAATGGTGCTATATGAATAAATCTGCCTCGTCTTAGTTGTGCCCCAAACCTTCACTTAATGCACAGATATAGGTTATCATAAGGTTTTCTAAGTTGCTGAGGTGTTTCAGAACATTTTTCAGGTGTTCAACAACCTCTAGTGAAGAACAAAAACAGTCTTTGGGCGGGTGAAGCCTCATGAAACACTGGGGGTTTCCTTACAACTGCACCGAAAAAGATTAAAAGTTTCATGGTTTCAGTGACATCTGGTGGACAACTGAAGCCATAGCAACCTGTGAAGCACTGGCTCAACAATGGCTCCAAAAATGTTTTTTATCCCTCAGCCAACTACCTGAAGGGGTATTGTAATCATCCTGTCGGTCGTCTGTTCGTCCGTCTGTCCATTCAATGATGTAATTACATTACCTGAAGAACGGACCTCAGACCTCTGAAGAGTTGATGTCTCTGTTTTTCTCTACCTGTATTTTCCTTTAAATAAAAGATCATCATTGTAATTTAATTAATTTAGTGCTGATGTGCTGTTATAACACGACTCCAAAAGAGTCACTGTTGAGATGCTTTCAGAAATTGTAAAACACTAATTAATTCCTGGACATTTCACTGTTTTTCTGGTACATTTCCGAGGATGTTTACTGGACTTCATCTGCCTTTGGTTTTATTTGGATTATAACTTTTGCTTGTGTTAGTTTCACTGCTGTTCTCACTTCACCTGTCCTGTATTTGTTTGTCTTTCTCTTTCTTATTTTTCGTATTTAATGCATTACAAACTGTTACCCGGATTATCCCTTTACTTCCGGAAAACTTCACAGACCGTCAGATCCTGCGTTTTCGTCTGTGGTTTTGGCTGCTTTACAGGAAACTCGGACTAATCTGTTGCCTAATTACTTTCTCTGCTCAGTTCCATCTTTCATATTGTGCATTTTCTAAACAAAACACCATCTGTCCAATCCACCTAATGGGTCTGGACACCGATAATAAGCAGTTAGACAGCGGAGGAATGGTAATAACATCATTTTCTCCTCGTCTGTGGAACTAAATAAATGTGCTCATCAGCATCTCTGGGCTGAAGCAGGAGGTCGACACGATTATATTCAGCCTCAGGACAATATGTTTCTATAAAAAGTAGGGCATGGTTTGGAAAAGTGAAGGGATACTGCAGCGTCATGAGATATGGAAGGTCTGCAGTGCATTTCTCAGACAGAAAATGCAGCAGAAAGACTCAAATGTTCTGAAAAACTATCAGTGGGTTTTTAAGTATTCTCAATATATGTTTTATACACATTCTTAAATTCACCTTGTTAAGGAACATGTAAATAACACAAAACCCAAGTGTTTTTTCTCAAAATGTTCAGGACAATGTCAGAGATGATTCAGCCCAAATGATGATTGAAGTCAGATCAGTGAAAATGAAAACACACCGTCACTCATGTGGACCACGTGTTTTGGTTGAAACAGGTTTAACAAAGTCTGAGCTTCAACAAACTAGCGGAATATATATGAATAAACTAAGATATGTCGAAAACATCCTATACAGTGGTTTGTTTGTTTGTTTTTTTTCATCTCTGCTGCACTTTGAGAAATTTATGAAAAGTCCTTTATAATTAAATGTAGTATTAAGTTTTATAGTTTTTATAGTTTTGAGTCTGAAAACAAAATAGTTTCTTCAATATTATCGTAAGAGGTAACAACTGGAAACATTACTCCTTTTCTTGGTCATAAGTGTTAACCTTCACCTAATACAGGTGAGCATATTATGCACAGTTTGCACTTCATGTTATAAAAGGTCAGATTATTTTTCGCAGTTTGTTTTAGGTCAGAATTCAAAAATTGTTCCTTTTTGCATGACTTTTAAAATTCTGATCCATCCACTAACACCATCCCATTGTAAACAATGTTAAATTCCTACACTAACACCCTTCTACCAACTGAGTATAAAATGCACACTGACACATTTAACATTTGACCTAGCATGAAAAATAATAATGTATATGAACCAATGTTGGTGTTAATCACTGAAATACGACAGGATGAAAAAATAACTAATACAATTTTTATGTAGAATATTTGGATAATTTTTTTTTAAAGTTCTTTGCATTAAAAATATGGTTTGCTTACACTTCAAACGTGACATTTATAGGGTAAAAAATATGTAAGTTAGTGTTATTTTTGTTTATGTATCAAGTTGATGAAATACAAAAAAAAGTAAAAAAGTTCACAAACTGTATGAAAAACATCGCACTGTGCAGATTACGCTCTTTTGGTGGTTAAAGGCCTCTATGGGATAACAAAGGGTTAGAAAAGGGGACGTTTTACACGAGATTCAAAAAGTTCTGACAAATGTAATAAGAAGTTTATTTATTTAACTACATGACCTCCATTAGAGTCCAAACACTTTTGTCTTCGGTATTTCCATCAGTGCTGGATCTTTGACACAGCCCTCATACGACACTGTGACGGAGGAGGTCCCGCGGGAAAACTAAAGTCGCAAACCTACGCATGCGCGCACACACACACTGCGTGCCCATTCACCACTTACCTGTTTGTCCATTTCATCACAGTCATTACAGTAGTCTTCTTGGCGACTGTTAAGCCATTGTTCATTCCATAGTTTTATCGTCTCACAAACTTCCATCCAGTATCCGTCTGACTAACCGAGCACCGTTCTGACTTCCTGTTTATGTTGCGTCATGCGCGGGACGGTGTCCTCTGACGTCGGGGTGACGTCACCACAAAGTGCCGGTTTTGCACAGAATTAATTTTGTTATTTTTCCTGGCCGTTTTAGAGGCATCACGTCATATGTACCATGTATATTGCATTTTGGGAGGATATCATAATTATGTCTTCTTGAAATATAAATGGTAATTTACCATTTTTACCATGTCTTGAAATATTGTATGGTTTTGGAAATATGGCCAATTTTGTTTCTTAATTCACTGGGGGAGGGGTCTCAGGGTTTAAAAGAGGGCCTTTCTCCACCACTAGGGTAGTGTGTGCTGAGCTGGTTACAGTAAAGTTAACAGACAGCTATTTTTCATGACTGAAGAGTTATTTTAACTACTGTTGTACATATTGTAAATTATCGTAAATACTTTTTTGTCACATTCGGTTACTGAGCACTAATTTTTGCACCATGGGACGATGAGCACAATAAATCGCATAACATAATTTTTTCGACTACGCCATTATTTTTCTTTTTACCCTGAAGAACCCCGTCACAGACACAAATGAGACAACGCTCTGTTAAATTCACACAAACATTTATTTGTGAATTCTATGACAAACAGGAGGCAGTTATATCATTTTACAAGCTACATTGGTCAGAAAAAAAACAACTCTTCAAAACGCCCGACCTCTAAAAATCCACTCGGACTGAATTTCCTTGTCTCCGGCTTCGCTTTTCTTCATCATCAAAATGCTCGTATTTACAGAAGAAACGCTGAGTTTTCTAGAAAGAGCAGAGAGAGCTACATACTTCAGCAGAGACCTGGTGTCAGATCAGCTGTTGACATTCAGCTTTTCTCAGAGACGAGTTTGGACGGATGAGGACGGACTCTTACTTAAATTTGTTTTTTTTTTTTAATGTTTTTCCGTCATCGCATTCTCAAGCGTTATTAGAAAAGACTAGGTTAGATAAAGCGGATATACAGGCGTCGTCTAGTTAACAGTTCAGCTAACGTTATCAACAGCTAAGAGGTGACAGACTTGTTGCCATGGAAACATATACAGACGATGGCGACGGTGGGGGTTGGCGACCTGTAAGAACTCATCTGGAATCGGCTGGTGATGCTGAGTGACCTGGAGAACTGTTCTGTCATTGGCTGAAACACCTAGTGCGTAGAACCTGAGGGGGGAGGAGCTTATGTCTCACCTGGACAAGCAGGCGACAAGGCTGGAGGCGGAGACAGAACGGAGGAATGACATCAGAGTTGGCGAGAGCCTTCACACGCTGCCCTTTTCAAAAGTAAAGGAAAGAAGATGCGATGGAAACGGAGGCGGAGTCAGAGCAGCGACGACGCCATGATGTCACGCCACGGAATGCAGAATAAACCATGATCCAAACACCTCTTCGGGTTCTCCTTCATTACATTTATGACATCTGTGAAGCCTCTTTAATCGCTGGAGTTTTATTTGACGTGAATGAAAGTTTTTGGGGTGAAGCTTCAAATAATAACTTTATGTTCATGAGATTAAATTAGACGAGAACAAGAACGAAACCAAGTAAAGCAAAACAGACGCAAAAAGGGAAAGAGTTCAACCCCAATATTCCAATAAAAAATACAAAGAAAGACGTAAAATGATACAATCATTAAATACAGAAACACAGATGGAAAAGACGCTGATGTAACTGTCGATAACTGAATCTGTTTTTCTAGTCCTGTGTCGTTTTATATAATTTAGCAGAAAATAAGTAATTTACTGTTAAAAGTCAATGCTGGTGATGGAGAATAACGGCATTTTCTTGATCTGATTCAACATGAAATCAAATAAACAACCAAAATAAGGACTTTATGTCTTAATGTCTATGAATAATTTACAACCACAGATCTGCTGGAGGAGGTCAAAGGTCAGAGGTCAGACAGTACAACTGATCTCAACAAATGGCGTTGTATGTCATGCCAGTTCTTATGACGCTTGGCGTGCATACCTACGCATTTTCAACCTTTCACGTTATTCAACGCCATTTGATCGCGTGTCAATTTACGCCAAGATCTCCGGTTCACATAACTCTAACCCCTGACCCCTAACCTTAACCCTCTGACCATGGTATTTGACACATCCATTGGGTTGGACAGGGGACTAATAATGGCGTGAACATACATGCGGAAAGCTTATAATGCCTACAGATAACACACCACAGGATATCACATTAGTGTAAAGACACAATGCTACTGCTTTTTATGGCCATTAGACAAAATCTCTCTGACAGTTAAGTGGTGTGACATTTTATTTGATTGCTTTTATTTCATTTTATTTGCATTGATATTTATTTATTTCTCATATTAATATCTTCATTTCTATGCCTTCTCTGTTGGAATTGTTTTAACATGTTACCTTTATTGCATCTTTATCCAACTGTTTTAGCCTTTTTTGTTGTATTTCTATATTCCCTGTGATATCATTTTACATGTTGCATCTTTTATTGAAATATTAGGGTTAAACTTTGTTCTATTTCTGCGTCTGTTTTGCTTTACTGTCTTTCCTCCTTTTGTTCGTGTGTCCGACCCAGTGTCGTGAACATGAAGTTATTATTAGAAGCTTCCATTAGCGGTCGGTTTGTGTCATTACTGCTCCTGATTCTTTAACCACGTGGATGAATCAGCGTCTGTGGTGAAGATTCAGACAGTTTTGTGAGGTCGGACTCGTCTTTCTGAGTTTGTAAAAAAGAAACGACTGAATGGATGAAAGACTGGATGTGTTGACTCGGTGCTCGTTGAAGCGTCGTGGTCTGTTGTTGTGCAACAGCGGTGGCGGCGGCGTCCAGTCTGTGGCTTTTTGTCAACGTGTTATTAACATATGTAATGCCCCGTTAGATTTAGTCACGACGTGGCGACGCTGCTGCTCCGACAGAAACACACGGACGTCTGGAAAAACCAGTAGCACCAAACACAAAGATCATCAGCAAAAAATCCATAGAAAACAAACAAAACTAAACAAAAATAATTTACTCTCCACAAATACATTAACCCTTGGTATAAAAAAGTTCTTATAGTACATCCTCCTCCACCTGTAAACCGTCGCCTTCACCGCGGTACAGTACGAGTTTAATCTTCAGTCTGATCTTAGTTAAAAGCATAAAAATAATCCTAAAAAAGGCCAGTCCGGTTTGTTTGTGTGTTTGATGGCGTCCAGTTTTGGTGTGAGCTGACAAACGTCGATCCAACAGGCACTTTGAGGATCAGGAGAAACGGCGAAAATGGATGAAAATCCACGACAGTCGACAGGATCTTATATAAAAAACATAGAAATGACCTAAGTAGGAGTAAAACCTGTCAAATAAACGGCGTTCGCAGTAGTCGGGCTGCGGTCGGAGTCCTTTTACGTCTTGATGCTACATTTTAAAGGCCTGAACAGCGGTCGTACGGTAGCTCCGCCCACAGGAGAGGAACTAAACATAGACTTCACGCTCAGATTTACCGACCAAACACAGAAATCGTACACGTGGAAAAGGAATGTGGAGGCAAACTGCAGCGCTCGGTGACGGTTTCTGTTTGTTTCTTTGCAGATGATGTTTGCGTTTCAGGTTCGTTATGTCACAGATGACGATGCATCGGTAATGTCACATGAAACATCACAACTCCTCTGAAATCTGATTTATGTTGTCATTTATGATGTTAAAATGTAAATCAAGCTGATTTTGTGTTTTTTTTTTTTCTGAACCCACCCAGACCCTGGTCCTGGATTTTCCTTCAGTTGATGAAAGACGTTGGTGCAAAGTTGAATGAAAAACGCATAAAATATTGTTCAAATTTGTGCAACAAATCAATTCATCCACATTGAAAATAACGGTCAGTTGCAGCTTTTAAGACTAACTACATGTTGCAGTCCTTTAGTTTTAAATTTTTTGCAAAAAATAATGTTTTCATTCAAACGTTTAAGTGTTCGGATCCAAACCTCAAATATGCACCAATGTCTTCAACATCGGTTCGACCTCTGGACTGGAGTCGTGTTCATGTCTGTTACCAGTGCATCGTTTAATGGAACATAGAACTACATCAAGTAGAACCTGAAACTGAAACATGTGGAGACGTGGAACCAAAACAAAGCTCTGAGGATCGTTGACATCAGAATAATGTAGAACAATTAAAAAAACTGAAACGAATCAAAATCCGAAGAGTCGCCATCGGACCAGAGGGTCAGACGGCTGAAGTCCATGTTCAGCTTCAGATCCACGTCCCCATTGGGTCAATCCGAGCCCTTCACATCCCGGCGTCTCGGGCTGGAATGTTACCGAGTCTTGTGCTGATCAGTTTCATTTCCGTTTCAGAGGAATGACGTAAGCATTCGACTCATGCTTGTCGATCCGTGGGCGGCGGCGGCGGCATTGGACGTCAGAGTCCGGTGATGACATCAGAGCTGATGCTGTTTGTCGACGGCGGTGTCTGATTCTCGTCCTTGGCATCGATCGGTTCTGTCCAGAATCAGATGTGTGGTATCGCCCAGTTCGTGTGTGTATTTGTGTAGTTGTGTGGCAGTACATTGTGAGGCAGTGTGTGCACTGTGCTCGTGTTGCATCGTGTTTGGCAGTGAATTAACAAAAGAGCCGAGCAACGAAACGACCAAGATTATCACCATGAAATGGTCAGATTTAATGTTATCATCCATGTTTTATTTTCTGATGCTGAAGAAACATTTTACCATTTGTTAAATGTTTTTCAATGTTTTTGTTTCCTTTTGTTGAATAAAAACTTAAACGCCCCTTTTCCACCAACATTTCCAGGAACTTTTATTTCCAGGAATTTATTAACCTGCTAAAAGAATTCCAGGTAAATCTGTGGGTTGTGTTTCCACTGAAAAGTTCAGAAAAATTTATTCAACTCAGATGCCAAAAACTCAAGTCGCGATGAATTTCTTTTTAGTGTATTCCGTAAATGATGCGAACGGTTGTACAGAATGCTGCAAATGTGTTCCACAAATCAGCACACAGCCCCGCCCCCAAGAATTCCAAGAATCTGAAAAGTGCCGCCCAATACTTGGACATTTTTACAGAGACAG
This sequence comes from Apogon talboti, assembly GCA_037367365.1. Lineage (NCBI taxonomy): Eukaryota > Metazoa > Chordata > Actinopteri > Kurtiformes > Apogonidae > Apogon > Apogon talboti. Next base: position 2,391,185 of record JAPQRQ010000026.1, on the reverse strand, counting down.
TTTGGAGTCGAGGGAAATTTTTTTTACTGTTTCTTTTCAGTGGAAACACACCAACGTTTTTAAAGATCCAAAGTCAAATTAAAGTTCCTGTGGTGGAAAAGGGACTATTTATTAATTTTCTTTGTTTTGACTTTAAAATTAAACAAAGAGGATGAATCAAACATTAATTAAATAATGAAATCAGAGCTGACAGGTGTGTGTTACGTGTTTTATCATCGTTACCTACTTTTGGCAGATTCTGTGTAACCCACAGAATCAGAAACTAAAGGGGTATTTTCATCTCGTTTCCTTGAACCTTCATAAATAAGGATTTGCTCTGAACGTCTCATGATGCTACTGGTTGCTGTGGTGTCACTCGGCTGTCGTCGTGAATGTACGTTGTGTTAAAGTGTGTGTGTGCGTGTGTGTCCTGGCAGTGAACGTGGACTAATCCTATTGCTTTGTGTTGTTGTCGTCACTCGTTGCAGAGGTCACTCTTCTCTCCGTCCGTCGCCGTGGAGTCTTGTGGGCGGTGCTTACACTGGCCGTGCGAATGGCGAGCACTCGCTCTCGATTGGCGGGAGAAACAGGATGATTGGGCAGCGCAGTCACAAGGTGCATCCTGGGAAAAACAAGGTTCACATTATTCACCAAAATAAGGATTTCTTATGAATGAAATGAGGGTTTTTACTTTGAGTCGCCTTAAAAAAAATGTTTTAGTTTGTGTTCATTTTACTAAAATTCTTCCTGGTGACTCAAGTATTAATTTGGTTTTTATTGGTTACACAAGGACCTTAATAAATGTCTATGATTTGCAGAGTTAGATGCTTTCTACATGTATTTTTTGTGGTTGTGACGCATCAGTTTGTATCACCTTAGTCAAACAGCTTTATTCAAATTAAAGTCTGCAAATTTATTTCTAAAACCTAAAGCCATCAGGAGGTTGTAACATGAAAAATTACATTTGATAGGGATGCTAATATTTGAGGAATTGAGAGGTTTCATTGGTAAAAAAGATCAAATGGTTTTGTAGTTCAGCAATAATAATTAAATCTTGACCAGAAAAGGCAATGCATGAAGCTGAAAAAATCCTTAATGGTTTAATAGACACATGGACAGAGATGCTATAATGACATGAATTTAAGTTTTCCACTAGACTGAACCAATTGAACTAAGAACTTTACTTTGGTGGAGTTCCCCAGGGGTCACCTATTGGTCTGTTTAATATTTAATTTAGACTTGTTTTCCTGGCACCAATGCATTATGAAACATATGATGTCTTAAGTCTTTGATGGTTAACCTTCTCTAAGTGATTTATCACCATTTATTATAATAATATCCTCTGCTTTTTCAGTAAAAATATATAATTAGATGAGCGTAAATACAAAGAATCAACTACCTGATAAAAATAGAAAAGAATCCTCTACACAGATTAATGGATAATGAAAATAACGATCAGTAGAAGTTTGATTCAAACAGATACTAAAACCATATTTAAGATCATCCAAAATGAAAGTGTCCATGTTAACAGGATCTGCAGATGTTAAATGAAAATGTCTGACCTCAGATCCTCCTCCCATGATGCTAACCATCTCCTCTCCAGCTGTTTGCCTCATGAACCTCTTATTAACGATGCGGGTCACGTTGTCGTTGCCTCCTCCGAGTCCGGCCAGCGCTCCCAGTCCCGGTCCGGCCGACAGACACTCGGGTTTGGGTTCATCGACTCCTCCGAGGACGCCCAGGGAGTCCCTCTGGGCCCTTTCTCCAGCCAGAGGGACTCCAGCCTGGCCTCGACCACTGCACACATTCCTGAAGAACTCCTGGACCAGACCGTACCGCTGGGATCCGGACTCGGACGCACAGACTGCAGAGGGTTTCCCTGCCGGAGGTGGCTGTCGGGCTGGACTGGCTACTGGAGACAAACCACCAGAGACCGGGATTAAAAAGACTGAAAAACTACAATTGGTCATTACTGAATAAAATGTCATCCATCACCATATCTTTCCCTATGTGGAGTTCCCCAGGGGTCAACTGTTGGTCCTTTTAATATTTAATTTAACATGTCTATGCAGATGGAATAGTACTTTATACCCCCTCCTCACCCCCAAATTATTGAAGCTCATCTCTCTCTGATATTAATCTGTCTACTGGTTTAATAATCCTCTGTGATTGAGTGACGTCTCCCATGATGCTTCATACCGGACTCTCCTGGTCTTATGTAAAGGTTGACCTTCTTCTTCTTGTGTTCTTACCTCCATCGCTCCTCCACAGAGACTCAGTGCTTCCCGAGTGTTCGACGACGCTGAAGAGGCTGGACAGTCCGTCAGTGAGTCCGCTGAGGACCGGGCTGTCCCTGGTAGTGGTGGACCGGGCCCAGGCCGAACCCCCTCCGCCCCCCATGGGCCTCTGCTGGAGGCTCCACAGGCTGCGATCTCTGGAGGACGTCGAGCTGTCCAGTCTGGAGGTGGAGCCTGAGGATGCATCAATGAAACGGCTGTAAAAACCACACCACCTGACCACACCCACAGGTAGAGACGGGAAGTCCACGTACCGGAGGAGACCCGGCGCTGTAGCTTTGGAGATCCGTACTTGGGTGAACAGCAGGGCCTCTCGATGCGACTGTGGACTTTATCCAATGATGTGGAGATTTGCCGCGACCGGGCCGACGCCAACGGGGACGTGGTGTTCGGTGACGGCCGAGGAGACCAGGCTTTGGAGTGAAGCCCCGCCCCTCTGCTGCCAGGGAGGGAGTCGGTTTGAAGGCCGATGCTGACGCACTGGGCAGCGGTCTGGGTGGACCGGGTGGACACACCCACCACCTGGAGGGAGGAGACACAGTCAGTGGGTTTAGAGTCAAATGGAATTCCCTCTGGAATTTTACTACTTTACCAGTTTTTCATCATCGTTGTTGATTAATTCTTCTGTTGTTTTAGCAGGTTTTTAGGGAGCTTTTTTATTTACAGATTGTAATTGATTCTTCAACAAATAAACGCAAATGTTGGGGTTGTTTTATGTTATTATGAGGAAAGTGTGACTGGCTGCAGTGATACGTTATGAACATATGTAAGACGTGTTATCATCTCATCACGTGTGAATTAAAGTATAACTCTGTTTAATGAAGGTGAAACCTCCCGATGCTGAATAAATCCACCCACCGGACCCCCGGGGTCTTTGCTGGACTTCCTCTCTAGTGAAGATGATCGAATGGCCTGGCGGACACAGTTGGTCATCTCCTTCATGTCGTCACTGAGGTTTGCTGAAATCTCTCCGATCTCCAGTCCATGGAACGCCGTGGCGCCGGTCATCCCGTCGACCACGGTGCTTGAGGACCCGTTAACGCCACCGCTGCCAGGCAGTGAAGTGGCGCCGGTCCTGCTCTCCAGAAGCTCTCGGTGCTGTTTGGACAAAGAGCTGAGCCACTGTTCGTACGATGACGAGAACGAGGTCTGAGGAGGCGGAACTTCCACCGCTGACTCTGACGACCCGGCTGGACCCATAAGGGAGGTGCCGTTGTGGGTCTGTGCTGGTTCCGGAGCCCCTCGGCGGTGCTCTATGCGGCGGACAGCAGGTGGGCTGTAGTAGATACGGATCCCGGTTCGGTCTGGAGCCGTGAAGCTCCTCTGGACCGACTCCAGGTCCAGTTCTGATCCTTCTAAGCTGCTCAAGGATCCGCTGGGACCATCCCAGGTTTTACAGGTGTCTCCCACCTCTGGAGCCTGAGTTCAGAACAAGGTCAGGAAAATGAAGGAGAAAAGATTAGTTTTACACTTTCACTACACAAAATCACATCTCATATTTTCCTGTTGCTCTTCCTCAGAAAACATCCAATCCCATAGCGACCTCCTCACCTCATTGGTCAGGTAGGTCCAGTTCTTTCTGGTGACATCACTCAGCTCTGGACGAATCAGTTGAGACGACAAATCCACCTGGTTCTTCTCCATCTGGTCGGTGGCTCCGTTCAGGTCTGATGTGGATTTAGTCCTTATTCACAGAAGAAAACAGGCTTGAATTAGTTTAACTTTATAGTTAATGATCTTCATTTAACATTTACCAAAATATCGTCTACAATTAAGGTTTTAACTGAGTCATTTTCCTTTTGTTAGTGTTTCTACCACTTTATTAACCCTTTAGTTTCTTTGTAATTTCGCCATTCTGAAGGATCTCCAGTATGAAGAAAAGGTTTAATAGTTTTGACATTTTCGTTAGATTTTACTATTTTCAGAGTAAGTGGTTATAGTTTATTTTTATGTACACAAATAAATAAGTTTTAGGAGATAAGCCTTCATTTATAGAAGCTGATGCTATTGTTTCAGTTAGCAAAATAATTTCTCACTAGTTTCTGTTTTTATTTTTATTAAATATACTGTCAAAATGCCGATAAATACCTGAGCTCTGGCCTTATTTCATAATAGTCACCATGCCTTTGACCTCCAGTTCCCAACTCTCTTCAGTTCATCCTTTAAATGTTTGCGTCAGATCTTAAAGCATGTCCTGCAGGTGTTTCTGTGATTTTCCGGTTTTGTTTCTTACTAACATGAAGGCACCATAATGAGGTGATGTTGATGAGTGTTACCGTGGTGACCCAGTCCCGTTTGCGAAGATGGCATCTGCAGCGGCGTCCGACGACCTCGACTGTGAAGACAAAGAGTCAGAGAAGACGAAGCAGAGCTGGTTAGAATTTTAACAAAAACGCTGATTCTACAGGTTTTACACTGAATAAACAAATGACGAGGACATTTAGACGATTACTCAGTGTTTTAATATGAAGTCACATGAATATTATACAGAAAGTAAGGGCTTTAAGTGCAATATTTAATTCGAAAACCACAAAATTAGGTCTGCTCTTTCATTTAAAGCTAAATTTAACTGAAAAATTAACTCAGATATTCTCTTAGAACAAACTGGTAAATCTAAGAGGAAAAAAATTACAGGAAAACATTAATAAACAGTGACACTAGGGTTCATGTCCACAAGTAATTATTCTATTTATAATGATTTTTGTGAAATAAACTACTTTTTAAAATTTCATTTGACTGTGCAGATAATAAATTTCTAAAACACAGACTTTCTTTGAACATGCTATAACCAAAGCAGTGCCTCAAGCCTCTGCCCTAGGACCACTTCTATTCAATTTCAGCATGAATAATATTGATACTGCTACAAATTTCTGTTATTACACTGATGATATGGTAATATACAGCCCAGCATCCACACCCTACCTAAAATCCGCTTGAATTAAAACTTATCTGATGGTTATAAAACATCTATCGAAAAACAGTTCATACAGTCCATGTGCAGATCTGTGGATCGGACTGGACTATGATGTCTTAGTGTTTGAAGAGGAGATGCTGATGATCTGTACCTTCCCCTGTTGCTGTTGTTGTGTTGTTGCTGTTGCCTCCCTCAGCCTCTGTTCCCACTGAGCTCTTTCCTGACTGAATCTCTCCAGCAGCTCCAGCTTCTCTCGACCCCAGTTCCTTTCTCCGATTTGAAGCTGAACCGAAACCAGAATGAAGGAAATATGTCAGAGTAAAAAATTAACCAGTGGATAAGGTTCTAAAGATCAAAAATATACTTTAAGTCTTATTTTATTCACGTCTTTGCTGATGACACATCCCTTGTTGTATCAGATGAAAATATTATCCCATTGATTCAAGATGCAAATTAAGTAGTAGTAGTATTAGTAGTAATGGCAGTAGTAGTAGAAGTAGTAATAGTAGTAGTAGTAGTAGTAGTAGTACTAGTAGTCGGAAGAGTAGCAGTAGTTGGAGTCGTAGTAGTAGTAGTGGTAGTCATAAGAGTAGTAGTAGTAGTAATAGGAGTAGTAGTAGGAGCAGGAAAAGTAGTAGTAGTATTGGTAGTAGTAGTAGTAGTATTGGTAGTAGTAATAGTAGTATTCATAGTATTGGTAGTAGTAGTAGTAATAGTATTGGTAGTAGTAGTAGTAGTAGTATTCATAGTATTCGTAGTAGTAGTAGTGTGAGATCATTTTCTGGTGTTTTGTAGCAAAATAAGTAAAACAATGAAAATGATAAAATAGGTTCAGTAATAAAATTGTTTCAGTTATACATAGTAGATGATAAATACTGTTTTTTTTAAGATGTTGTAGCAGGAATGTGAACATCTTGCTCTTCTGTAACGTTACTACGTACTTATCTGATATGACACTTTTCTATTTGTTTATTTCTTATCATATCTTGGTTTTTGCTGCTGTGACTTTTATTTTTCAACCTCAGTCCATTTATTGTCTCAGGAGTTGGTTTTTCACTCAGATGTCAAAGACGTTTTGTTGGATTTCATGGTCTTTCCTCACCTGTTTGGTCAGGTCCATCACGGCGGCGTACGATTCAGCCAGGAGGTGTTGATGCTCCTCTCGTTCCCTCTTCAGCGCCACCTTCAGGTCTGGAGGATCCAGGCTGTCGGTGGAGTTCAGGGCAGACGCTGCTTTACCCGCTTTGGACTCAAGCTGAAACACAACAAAACCAGCAGTGTTAATTCAACATTCATAGAGTTAACTTCAACACCCACAGAGTTAAATTCAACATTGATTATTGAT
>JAPQRQ010000026.1:2354371-2371808 GCA_037367365.1 Apogon talboti | reverse complement strand
TGACTGATTATGAATTATGGTTATACTAGACCTAGACAATTATTAAAACAGGCTTGTGAGTTTTTTCTGATAAACTCAATTATTTCCAGACTCTGGACAAAGAAAGAACTATAATAGAGTCATCCAACAGATTGGTACCACGATACATTTGAGAAAAGACTGAAAAAAATGTAACAGTAAAGTAAAAAAATTATGATGAAAAACTAATGTATTCACTGAGAGTAAATAATATATAAGATCAAACATTTACCAGAAAAAATGTTTGTCTTGTTACATTTTTTTGTTTTCATCTTGTTACATCTTTTATAATATTTCTTTTTTGTTGCATCTTTAATAAATAATTTCTAATTTCAGTCATCTGAAATGTGGTGTATATTCAATTTATGGCGTATTTGAAGCTGAATACTAACTAAAGTCACTGAGATAATAAAAGAGCAGTGTTTCTAAATGAAGCCAGGGCTGTCAGCTGTGAACTGGACACAGACCTGGACGGCAGACACTCGGCGGAGTCTCCGGCCTCAGCGTCTGTCTCCAGAGCCAATCGCAGTGAGGACGAGGACGAGGAGGTGGGGTTGTACGAAGCCAGGTCGCAGCGCTGCAGGTTGGACAGCAGCACCCGGTTCTCATACTGCAGCTTCTTCACCTTCCCGCTCAGCTCGCTGATCTGAAGGCGGGCCACGCGGAGCTCCTCCTCCTGGGCGGGGGCGTCGGTGCTGATGAGCACCGCCCCCTCCTGTATAGAGTGCACTGGGCTGTCGTTGAGCAAACCGTCGGTCAGCGACGACAGCGAGTTGGATGCCAGTGCCGAGGCCGGAGGCGGGAGCTCGGACTTGTAGCGGTTGATCTCATTCATGAGGAGCTTGTTTTGCTCCTCCATCTCGATCAGAGACCTCCTCAGCAGCTCCGCTTCCTCCTCCACGAACTGCAGGTGTCTCTGGAGCTCCATCACGTTTTCAGATGAGGCTCCTCCCCCGAGAACCATGGCTCCGCCCCCGACGCTGAGCCCGGCACCCAGACCTCCGCCAACGCCAGCCAGATCCTGAGGACCATCTGAAGACGGAGAAACGAGGAAACGTCAGGTGCATTTAGGTTTTAACCGCGGTCTGGAGTTGGTCCATGAATGCCTTCAACAGCAGCTCACTGATACTAATATGCTAAAGCTAATCCTAATCCTAGCTGCTGTCTGTGTATTATGTGTAAAATGCAGAGACTAATACGTCTCTGATCAGATAGGACATCAATAATAAAAAAAGATATAACAATGACATGAAGTAAACACATAAGAGAAATAATAAAATGATCAAACTGGAGCTAAAATTGATTTGTTAAAAGCCTTAAAACTCTAAAACTTATTTAGTTATTGCTTTCAATCTGACTGAACTGACATTAGCATAGTAGGTAACGTTAGCCACCATTAGCCTATAGCTAATGTTAGCTATTTTAACAATTAACAATTAAACTATAAATGTATTTATTTAAAAACTCTTACATTTGATAAAAAAAATTAAACCAAAGGTAACATGTCTTTGAAACTCTGAAACTGATATAAATTATTATTTTGTTGAAGTCATATTGTACCACGTGTTTATCTTTAAAAAATCAACTATTTGTGTTGTTGTTGTCTAACAGGAGTTAAATGAGGTGGAGGTTGTTAATGTGAATATAGGACATACAGCATACATGATGCAATGATAGTATTTACCATAATTCCCATAGTACGTGAAGGCAGCATGAGCGTCACACCCACCTTGGGGCCCCTTCATGTCGTCCATCTCGGCTCGGAGGCCCCTGTTCTCCACCTCCAGCTCTACGATGCGTCGGCTCAGCAGGTTGGCCTCCTCCTCCACCAGCTTCAGGTGAACTCTGACCTCAGCTTCACGGGTGTGAGGGGAGTCGGCGACCTGCAGGGGTCGACAAACAAAGACCTAACAACACCAGTAACCATCTGGTAGATCGTCCGGAGCTGCTCCTGCTTTATCCTTCTGTTTGTCTCCAGGTCTTAAAAAGCCTCTAATGAGCCTTTTGGGTTTTATGAAATCATTGTAAACGCAACAATTACACATGTGCAGAGTTTTCCCAGACACTTTTGGCAGTGACTACCTGACATTTCAGCTTTATGTGGGTACTTTCAAAGGGTGTGGACGCTCTTTAGGGAATCAGCCCTATGTTCCCTACTACCTATATTCTACAGTACCCAATACCTATGTTACACAGTACCTAGTACCTATGTTCCACAGTCCAACATACATGATAGGAATGTAGTTCTGTATGTAGGGACAAAGGCCTAGGTACCAGGAAACATAGGGACTGGAAAGCATTGGTTCCAGGGAACACAGGTACTGGGGAACATACTGTAGGTACCAGTGAACATAGGTACTAGGGAACATAGGTACTGGGGAAGATAAAGTAGGTACTGGGAACATAGGTACCAGGGAATACTGGTACCAGGGAACACAGATACTCTTCCAGGGAACATAGGTACTAGGGAACATAGGTACCGGGGAACATACTGTAGGTACTGGGGAACATAGGTACCGGGAACACAGATAGGCTCCCCTTTTTAGAGCTGTCACTGCCATAACTATCAGTCCAGTGGCAACGCTCTGCAAACATCACATGATAAAGAGGTGTCTTCTGGGATAAAATCAGTTTTATTCTTACACTTAACGGCCTCATTGCGCCACTGCATCCTGTCCTCGTTCACTTGTAACTCACTAATTTGCTCATTAATCTTTACGTGGGGCTTCCTGAAGCTCCTGCACCTCCTCGCCATTCCTCACCTCCTCCACGGTCAGTGAGGCGTCCACGTCACCGTACAGCGACCGGTACTTGGCGAGCTCCTCCTTCATGGCCTCGCTGTCCTTCACCAGCTTCGTCAGCTTCTTGCACATCAGAGCTGATTCCTCTTTGGCGAAGTGGAGCTGACACTTCAGGTCTGAACTGTCCTCCTGAGGCGAAGAAGACGACATGACTGAGGCGGCAGCGACACCAACACAGACGCCGATGTTCACACTCTGTATTTATAACTGTAAAGATCTGTTTATGATCATCACAACAGTCGAGTCAGAGGAGAATGCCTCAGAACGTCTGATCTGGAGGATGTTGTCTAACTCATTTGAGTTCAGTGGCCACATTCAGCCCAATATGATATGAAGGTAAATAATAACAGTTAAAAAGTTAAATTACATGATAAAAATGTTTTCATCCTTTAAAAAATGTAAATAACCGGAAAAACCATGAACAAACTGGCATTTCTTAAGAAAAATAAGTGTAATTTTATCAATATTCTGCATCAGTTTATCATTTACACAAGTACATTACAACTTATAGATCGCACAGTATCTACAAATACACAAAATATTTAATAACAGGTAAAATATTGTTAACATTCCACTTACTTCTCATAAGGCATTTCAGGTTGTTCATATTTGTTCTAATTTTTTGTGAAAGGGTAGAACATTTTCATGAAATTTTCCATTTTTACACTGAAACAAAAGGGAAAAATTTGGAGCTTTCATTATTTATAGGCTATTATGGCAGTATTTTACTGTTCTAACCCGCTTTGGATCATTTTGGTCTGAATGTGGAACCTGAACTAAAATGACTGATTTTTAATATCTTCAGTGTAATTTTTGCATTTCATCCCACAGGCCGGATTAGACCCTTTGGTGGGCCGCTTTTGGCCCACGGGCATTCCTGTCTTAATCTGACTTTCCTTGTGTGGAGGTTAAACAACACCCTTTATATACCAGAAAACCTATATTTAATGACAATATACCACATATATTTGCTCTTAAATCCCACATAAAAGTGGTTTAACTGGTTCCTTCCAACATTTTTCTTTCACAAACACAGATAGTGAGTCCAGACCAGTTATCAGTTTACTTCAGTTAACTAAGTAGAGATATGTGCACATTAAAGACATAGGAATGTTTGTTACTCAAGTATCTGTGTTTCTAATTGAGTAAAGAATGTGTGAAGCATTAAAATACATGAATCCACACAAACAGAGCTGAGCACAAACAGAAACAGTGCGTCTGCTTTGCAAAACCTAAGCGTGAAATGAAGAAATAATGCTGTGAAATTAAAAGAGAGAATTTGCATAGTAGACACTACCACAGCTCTGAAATATCTATGTAAAATATGTGAAAATCTTCCTGGTGCAGATTTAAATGATATGGTTGAAAACCAGACACAAACTGTATTAATGCACATGAGTGTTGATTGGCCTGAGCTGACCCCAGTGCAGCCGTTCCTCCTCCGAGGCTGTATTTGTTTTACAGCCGACCGAGTGGTTCCAACCACATTAAGCGAGACGGCGGCCGGCGAATTTACAGCCATTTATGGTATGTGGTTTGGAAGGAGGTGGAGGCTGGCGTTAACAGCCAGAGAGACGTTAGCCTTAGCACTAACACTCACTGCTGTGTGTTTTTATTTGCATTAAATAAAACCCCGGCTCAGACACATAGGTACTTCATCCATACTTTAAAATTTCTGGGGATTTGATGAAGAAATAAGGGCCGGATGGAATAAAGAGGAGGCAGAGATGTAGAGGTGTGATGTGGAAGCCTGATCTGTAATTCAAATATACACTCAGACTCAGCAGGAAGGGATTAGATTAAGTCCAAACACCTGCAGGACAAGGTGGAAGAGGAGAAAAGAGGTGAGATAAGGATGAGATGGAAAATAGAGAAAGTGCTGATCCATCTGCTGTGAAGTGAACACGGTGGACAACGGAACCCATCGGACCAGGATGGTACGGAGCAGAAAAATTAACCCAACAGCTCTGAAAGTAGTACTGATGTTCCAGACTCTGACCAGTAGGAGTCAGTCTGGTACCAAAACCATCAACGAACCAACCCTAAGTATCCACAGACTGAGTCAGTCACTGAGTAAAGGATAAAACCATTGTTTACACACGTCTGCATTATGGAATCATCAAGTTTTATTCAAAAAGCAAAACTCAAAGACACGTATTTTTACATCGCTAAAATAACACTGTCTTATAATCTTCATGTGCTGCACCAGCTGATAGTTTACATTATAGCTCTGTTAGCTTAGCTCTATTTTTACACTGAAAACAGCCACAGTAAAACCACTAATCACCTCCGTTTTCTGTTGGTTTGTGTTGTCAGTAGATGAACTAAAGATCTGTTTGAATCCAACAAACAAGGTCAGAACTGTCACAGTTTAGTCTGAACTGTGGATCAACAAACAGCAACTTAGCAGATATAAGAACATCCCATAATTTAGTTTGTTCATTACTTGGTTCATTTTTGTTAATTTGGTTTATCTTCAGTTCATTTGAATTTTTTTGTAAATTTTTTGAATTATGTTGCTTATTCTGTAAATATATTTAATGTAAATTATTTTATTCACTTTTTGTAAATTTTAGTTTATTTTATACACTTTTCTGTTCATTGTATTAGTTTGTACATTATTTGGTCATTTTAGTTTATTTTGTTCATTACATTTTTCAAAATTTTGTTTATTTGTTGCTCTTTTTAAAATGATTTTGTCCAGTTATGTTCACTTTTTGTAAATTTTTGAATCATGGATCAACAATTTAGAAAAGATAAGAACATCCCATAATAACTTTATAACATTCATAAGCCTCAGAATCAAACTCACCCATGTAGAAGAAACGCTGACATTTAACCATTAAACTCCATTCTTTACATTTACAGCTGAGTCCAGTGGGGAAAACAATGACTCTACCTTTATCTCTTCTATTCTTTGATATAGTTGTTTTTTACTGGTTCTCATGCACATTTCACCTCATCACTGCCTCTAGTGGTCACATACATAAATAAATAAATTCAGTTCATATCTGCAATCCAATACATTGACATCTTTGGTAGAACTTCACAGATCTTTACTATAAACACTGCGAGGATTTTATTTATTTATTTTTTTTTATTATTTCACAATATAAATGCTACATATAGACCTTGATCTGAATGTGTTCAGTGCCTTGAGATATATCTGTTTTATTATTGGAGTTATATAATAAAAGTAATCTGAGCTGAAGTGAACAAAAGACGTTGCCATTGTTTTCTAATCTATTTGTCTGTTTTATCTGCATTATCATGGACAGAACATTATTCATGCTCTGAGAAAAATGATAATCAATGTCCCATCTCTGTCTGGTGAGTGAGATCGATGTCTGTACAGGTATTTATTTCCAAACTGCTGAAACAGCGCGTTGTCGTGTTGATGCATTGGACGTTTATGTGGTGAAAACAGTGTGTGTTACCTGTGGACACAGCTTTTTGTCGGGTTTGTTGTTGGGTCTTGCTCCTCTTTTCTTCTGCGAATTCTGCAAGGAAAAAGATAATGATCATTAGTAAAAGTAAAAAATTCTGAAAAATAAGGAGGTGGGCTTTTTATTCACAGTTTAGGGTTCAATGTAAAGTGGATAAGTATGATAAATGTCTAGTCATCAGGTTTAAAAGCTAATTTTTCATCGAAGAAGGTTATTTCTGGGTCTTGATGCGAATGATGTAAAACACGAGACAAAAATGCTAAAAAAAAATGCAAATTAAAGATTAAAGCCTACAGAAAAATTGCAACAAGGTATAAAGTCACAAATTAAATAAAAATTCTGGAAAAAGACATTAAATGAAAATTACGTAAAGATATAATTACGTGAAAACAACAGAAAACTATGTGATCTGAAATGAAAATGACAACAAAAAAATCGCAACAAGATGAAAACAATGTAAAGAAGCAATAAGTCAAAAAATATGAAAAGTCACAAAAAAAATCCCACAAATTATCTAAAAGACATGATGAAAATTATAATAAGATGAAAACAGCGTAAAGATGCAACAAGTCTTCTAAACTAAAATTAAGGAAAAGATGCAATCATATGAAAACTACAAAGAAGACCAAAACAAGTTCAAATATAAAATAAAATTAAAATTACGTAGAAGTTGCAATACGACAAAATTTCACAGGATGAAAATAAATCTGGTGTTTCTGATTTCATTATTTAGTTCATACTTTTGTCCATTTTATTAACTGTGATTCATAACATTAAGTCAAAATGATCTAAATATGTGTAATTTCAGCTCTTATTCTTTTCCTTTCCAGTGTCAGAGGTAGAAAACACCAAGTCATGTGAAGTACATTTGTACTTTTTGTGCTTTTTATCAGTAATATGTCAATAACATTGTTCATTTTTATCCGTTTCTTTCCTCCTCTGTGGCTGTAAATGAACATGTTTGGACCAAACAACACATTTCAGACATCACATTCATCCTCAGTTTTCATTCATTTTTCATTCATTTTAGTTGTGACGTGATGCCGATAAAAGCTCTGTATTAAGGCCGTTGGTTGGAGTTGAACAACAGAGGAAGGAAAACAGAAATGTGAGATAAGAAGACGAAGCCCAAGTGTGGATGTTAATGATGGAACGGCGTTGATGGGAGTGTCTGCTGCATCACACTCATAAATCATCTTCACAAACACAGTCACTGCAGCGAGAAGCTAAGCTCATCAGCCTCCTGCCGTTTCCATGGAAACTGACTGGTCTCTCCGCAACGAGCCTCCGACAACAAAAGAGAGGAACAGCAGGATGAAAGGAAGGAAACGGCGAGGACGAAGGACGGAAAACGAGGAGGAAGAGGAAAAGTAAACAAGCAGAGCATCAGTAACAGCCATGTCTGGTCTGAAAATGTGGATAGAGGCATCAAAATACTTTCATTTTCCGTTCTTTTTTTGAGTTTCACAGTAAACAGCACTTCCGATAATGTGACTAAATGTATGGGAACCATTTGGTAAATAATTCATCCTTAAGTCCAGATGAAGCCTGGACATAAAAAACACTTTTAGCCAAATTAAGAATCTGAAAGTTTCAATAAACGGCGTCAAAACCTCAATACTGACACGTCAAGGTAAGTAAAACTAAACATTCCCACTAATAACAGTCATTAGCAGCTGTAAACAGTGTCAAATATTAAGAGAAAATGTTCCTAATTGCAATAATTCTGTTTAATTAAGGCTCATCTAGGTTGCAAAAGAGATCAGGCATAATAAAAGACGACAAAAACCTCCTGAACTGAACACCAGCAACAACGATCAGCATCAACCACCACAAAGTTTCCAAATTAATGTAGAAGAAATTGCAGTTAAAAGGAAATATGTGACATATAAACACAATACAAAAAAATGAAACAACATAAGACTTATAGAGACAACAATAACATCAGTAACACAGTCTGATCCCAGACGAGCCCCCAAAATTTTTCAAAACCAAACCAGAATATCGATTACATAAGAAACAACAAAATAGCTGAAAACTAAATAAATAACACATGAAAATAGAAGGACAAACAATAACGAACAACTAAAGAACTGCATTTTCAGTTTGACTTTCACAATAATGTTAATTTATGACATTTAATCTCAGTGCAGGTTAATTACATAGAAACCTTCAATCCTTTTATATCCACAGCTGTAACTAAATCTGGAAGATGATGATCAAACGTCTCACATCTCTTAATAATAATAATTAACCCAGAAAATTACAGATTAAAGGTTAATTTTGAGTTTTAGTCCTGAGTGAAAAATGTAAGAATTTAGACTATTATTTGTGGCTTTAAATGACTTGTAAAAAAGAAACGACAGGAAAATGACACAAACAAACAGAAAAGTCAGAAAGTTATTAAGCACTTATAAGAGACATAATAAAACCTCATAAAAACACAATAGATATAAAAAATGGAACAAGTTGAAAACACACTGACTATTTGATTTCATGAGTTTATTCCTTTTTCATAGAGAAAAATATATTTTGTTAAATTCTTTATCTTACTTAATTTATTTAACGATTCTATGTTTTACTGCTGTCACTGTCTTTCATTATAAATTTTTATTACTAAGCATAAGCTTCAGATTTATAACAGATTTACATATGTATCAGTAGATTTATTAGGTTGTAAAAATGGAAAGTTTGCATCTAATTAAAATATTCAAAGAAAAAATAAATAACTGTGGATATTTTATTAGAATAAATGCAGAGTTGTCTTTTTTTCTAAAGTGCTTGGCTGTTAGTTTAAGGTTAAACTATAGTATTAAGAGGAATTTGGTTTGAAATTACAACTGTAAACTTCCTAGTATTTCTGCTCCTTGTCATTAATAATGCGGTCAATTTAATGACATGTAGAGGCAGATTTTCTTTTTCTTATGAATTAAATAAAGTAAACTAAATTAAACTGAAGACTGTTTTTATAAGATGAATAAAAATGTACTGTATTATTCCACTGAATGCACTCTTATAACTAAAACAGATTCCAGTGTTTTCGTTTTCTGCTGAAATATCACAACTTCAACATGAATTGATTCTTAATCTGATTTTTCCATCTCTTCCTCCTGGGACTAATGCCCATCCTTTTAATTTACCCTTTTGTAACCCACTTTTACATCAATTTATCGGGGACAAACAGTCTATTAATGGCTTTAAACTCACTGATCAATACGTCTGCCTGATGATGGAACCATTGATCCGATGGAGGTCGAACAGAACCATTTAATCAGATGGAACATATTTATATTAGAATGAACCGAGGCTGAAAACAGGCCTGGCTGATCAACTAATTATAGTTAGTGAGTTTTACATTGAAATTATTGCATTTATTGATTCAGTTTAAGCTAAAATAGTGTTTTGTTGTTATATGTCATTTACTTCCTCATTTAATTTTCTCATTATAAAATGTGTGAATGTTTTACCTCTTGTTTTATGTTTTTAACTCTTTGTCATGTTCTGATATTGGCTGTTGTTGCATAATTTTATGACACTGTTAGCAGATGTGGGCGGGGTTTATTATAGCACTGTTAATGGATGTGGGTGGGGTTTGTTATAGCACTGTTATGGATGTGGGCGGGGTTTATTCTAATAAGACTTGTGAATGTTTTATCTCTAATTTGTTGGATGTTTTTAAGTGTTTGTCATGTTCTTGCATAGAAACGATACTTGGACATTTATTGTGATCATTATCGATGATGACTGATGACAACACTGAATATCACACCTTATTTGACTGAAAATACAGAAATAAAACCGTCTAGTGCTGAACACACTTCTTATTCTGATATTTTCACCCTGTGGTCGTGTCATATTCAGGTTTTCTAGTTTTGCTGATGTGTCAGTCCGTCGTCTGAGTCCCGTCTAACTTTGACATAAACCTGCATAAAGTGGCAATTATCCCTGAACATCTGCAAATGCCAAACGCTGACGGTGGTTGGCAGTCGACGGAGCTGATAATCACACGTCTGACATTTAGTCTGAGTCCAGGTTGCATCAGCAGGTGAAAGAACAGCAAGGCAACACAAAACCCAACCACACATGTATTACAGACCATTTATCTTGCAGGAACATTAGACCTATTAACCATTTCATACATGAATTATGATAACGTTAGTCTAGATTTTTTCCATTATTTATTCCTGTTTCGGCATGAAAAAAAACAATGCAACTGAATTTTTTTAGGAACCTATTTTTCATGAAGTTACAAAAAAACAATGCGTTTACCTTTTGGAGCAAAGAAATATGTTTAACAAAACAAATATCAGAAAATGCTAAACTGCATGAAAACTATGAAATAAAAACTGATGTTTTTTTCTCATACGTTAACATATTCCAATACTAGTTGTTACTTTTTGGAGATGATATGCAAAGAAAATTTTTTTTTGTTTTAACAAAACTGTTAATTACACTCTAATAGATGTGGGCGTGGATTATTATGACACTGTTGGTGGATGTGGGTGCGGTTTATTGTGACGCTGTTATTAGATGTAGGTGGGGTTTATTATGACGCAGTGAGTGGATGTGGGCGGGGTTTATTATGACACTGTTGGTGGATGTGGGTGGGGTTTATTTTGACGTTGTTAATGGGTGTGGGTGGGGTTTATTATGATGTTGTCAACAGATGTGGGCGGGGTTTAAATAATGCTTTTCTGGGCATGGACACAGTAACTTCTACTCTCCAGATCTAAAATAAAACTCTAAATAAAGCCTGTGAATCTGTTTTCAGATGCATGAACATGTTTAAGTCTGCACAAACACACTGTGGTGAAGATTCTCCAACAGATCAAACACTGGAATCCTGAGGGAAAAGGCAACGGCGGCCAGGGTTTGTTGGAAAGAAAACAGATTCTATGGAGTACACAGAGGCGAAGAGGCCAATATGAGGCTCAAAGAGCTGAACCACATCACAGCAAAACAAAGAAAGGACAACACAAAGGGTTACATAAGCAGGAGGAGGACGAGGACAGACGGACGGACAGACACGGAGAAAAGACCAGAGATAATGAGACGAGGCTTCTCCACGTCCTTACATCAGCGTTTCAACCACAACAGAAAACCAATAACGTCTGGAAACTGTGTGTTCAATCGAGAACGGCGATAAATTCAACATTTTCTGGTCAAATCCTACTTTTCAGAGCGTACATGACTCTAACACCATGTTTACAGTCGATGAGAGCTTTCACTGAATTCCTGGGAAGCAAATGTGGCGGTAAAACGGAGAAGCCACTGATAAGACGAACACGACACCAGAGACTCACAAACCCACCGCCGCTTGGCTCATTACGACCATTTCACCGCTCGGAGAACATCAGAACACAACGATACAACTGAACGATGGCAGTGATGAACTTTATTCCACATCAACTTCCTGTAAAGGTACAAACACAGACTGGGATCGTGTCATTATTAACCCTCCGGTGTCTGCCCATGGAAGTTCTTCTAATCGCCGAAAACACGTAATCTGCACAGTACCGGAGTAATGTCAAAATGTGTTTCATAGTTTGTTTTTAACTTATTTTATTATTTTTTTTTCATTTTATTTTTATTTTTTCGTATTTCATCACCTTGAGCCATAAACAAAAATACCAAATACTGAATAACTATCATATTTTTAACCCTTTAAATACAATGTATGTAATGTAAACATGATGCAAAAAAACACAAACTTTTTTTTAATATACTACATAAAAATTGGATTTATTCTTTTTATATTTTTTCATTGTGTCATATGTCAGTGATTAACACAGACACTGGTTAATATACATTATTATTTTTTTGTGCTAGGTCAAATGTTAAATGCTAAAATATGTCAGTGTGCATTTTGTACTCACTTGGTAGGAGGGTGTTTTGTAATTGTAAAAAAATAATCTGACCTTTTATAACATGAAGTGTGCATAATATGCTGACCCGGATACCAGACAGTTAAATACTTCTATAATATACACTTTTACAACATCTGAATCTAAATAAATTAATGACTCTTTGCTAAAACAATGATAACAGTGAAGTGGAAGGAAATAAGACAGTGGAGACAGAGGTTTAATGGTTCAAAAGGGCAGGATTTAATAATGTTATTGATCTACTTGGTCTGAAATCATATAATATAATCATGGGATAATGATAAAATCAGGGTTTACATGATTAAAATTGTGTGATTTTGCTCTAAAGAGAAAAAAAAGCAGAATTATCTTTGGTCGTAGCTAAAAAAAGAGACATAAATCCAATCTAATCTAAAGCCTCATGTAATCTGTGGTTAATGTTCCTAAACCTCATGTTCAGATAACACATGACACAGCCGTTCACCTTTAAAAATCCATCTAAACTGGACTTGTTCCTCGTCCGCAACATCTTCATCCCCGTCAAAAACCCTGCGTTAATCAAACCTCCAGAGATTTAATCAAACCCCCAACACCGTCTCATATCAATGATCCACGACTGAATTAGCCGCTGTTTCCTCCGACAGAAACATCCGGCTCATTTCTGTTAAAGGTTTCATCGGTTTTCAGTTCAGTCTGTTTGGTTTGGGTTTGATTTGATGAGTGAATTTCATCACCAGTTCTGTAACTTTAAGACCAAAGTGGATGTGAAAACCACCAAATCCACATGTTTTTAGAGGTATCAGAACCTGGTGTAGCAAATATGATACAAATGGTTTTAAAGGGTTAAATGTCTGTGAGCAGCTGAGAGGTACATGTTTCCATGGTGACACGTCTGATAGTTTAATACATTAATTTTCACGTACGACATCTGGAAACAGGCATATCGTACACTGGTTAAATCAAAAATAATTAATTTGGTTTAATGTTCATTCTGACTGAACTTTTTCTCATTATTTCCAGCATCAGGAGCAGAAAATGCAGACAGGTTTTTAAGGAAAGTATTGATGTTGTTGATTAGATAGAAGTCTCAGAACCTGGCGTAGCAAATATGATACAAATGGTTTTAAAGGGTTAAAGAATCTGAACTATGAGCCTTAAAGTGACAGGAATTCCATCCAATTGACCATTAAATGAATAAGAAACTGGACGATTCAACTCCATCATTTTACATCAATGTTTTTCACACAATTGACACTAAACCTACATTAAACTTATATCAACGTGTTCAGCTGAGTCTCATCTCCATAATGATGGTAAAACTTTGATGATTTGAGGAATCAATGTCCTGTCAGAAGCTTCTGATTGGCGACTAATAAAAGCTAAATCTCATCCTGGAACATTGAGGATTCTGCTGAAATTCTGTTTTTATTTTTACTTCAGTGTTGGACTTTTAGTTTCTTACACTGATCATGTGTTGTGATAATTTTCCAACACATGATCAGTTTATTTCCTGTATCTACCTGCTGTTCATTATTTCATTAAATAATTCATAATCTAACTTTATGTATCGTCTGTTTGTATGATTTTATTATATTCAGTCTCAAAATAATGCACAGAAGACAGTTATTAGTGTTTATTTAAGGTCCTTCCATTGTTTTCTGTTGGTAAAGCTTTGGACTCAGACTAAAATCAGCCTCCGCCTCCTCCCCTTCTGTTTACTTTGGCTCTTTTCAGAAATATGCAAACAAAGGAGGTGAGGAGAAGGGAGAAACAAAGAAGAGGAGAAGGAGAAGGAGATGAGGGAGGGGCTTACTGAGAGGAGGGAAGGAAGGAAGGAAGGAAGGAAGGAAGGATGGATGGATGTGCAGCTCTTTGTTCTGTTCACATCCAGCCTGTTTACGTCTGCACTTTGTGTCTTATTAAGGCAGTGTGTCAGTAGGTGACCTTGTGTAAATGAACGCCTGTTGAAGTGGACCCTGAACGCCTCGCATCCATCTGAATTATTCATGTGTGTGTTTTGTTAATGTCTTCCTATTTGTGTGGATGTGTTTTATGGTTGTGCCCAGAGCTACGTCTGCAAAAACCAGCCGAGGATTGTGTCTGCAGCCGACGTCGAGGCTCAAACGCCGAATAAAAGCCTCCCATGACTCCTCGATGGCGTCCTCAGGGTCCTAATGCCCCACAGTCTCAAATACAGGACAAATGACTGATTCACTGCATCATGAACATCTGCAAACATCTGCATCATCATCATCTACAAACATCTGCATCATCATCATCATCTACAAATATCTGCATCATCATCATCTACAAACAGCTGCATCATCATCTACAAATACCTGCATTATCATCATCTACAAACATCTGCATCATCATCATCTACAAACATCTGCATCATCATCATCATCATCTACAAACATCTGCATCATCATCATCATCATCTACAAACATCTACATCATCAGCATCTTCAAATATCTGCATCATCTTCATCATCATCTACAAACATCTACATCATCATCATCATCATCTACAAATATCTGCATCATCATCTACAAACATTTGGATCATCATCATCATCTACAAACGCCCACAGGACTCAATGTCTACATTCACTTTCACTTTTATGTCATGAAGTGCAAAGTGTGCATACTATGTTCACCCGAATACTGGAAGGTTAATTAGTATGTGGATAAAATACAACCAGAACTACAGCAGGTTAAATTTACCTTTTTTTTTTAACATGAATATAATTAATGATGGAATGGACCAGTCATGTGACCAGTAATTTGACCAGTCATGTGACCTCACGACACCAAACAGGAAGTCCCATTACCTTAAATCATTATCAGGTGATTCTGTCCATGATTATGTTTTGATGCTCAGGGATACTGTAAAATAAACTTAGAGACTCAATACCAGAGAATGTAAGCTTTGTAATAATGTATAACCCGTCTGTACTGACAAATGTTTTATTGTGGAAACTTTAAAGGGTTAATAGAACTCAGCGGATAAATATCAGACACTGATGGGTGAAAATCTGTCTGATATGATGATTCTTCCGTCTGGATGTTACACATGATGCACCTCTAACCTGTGTGGGCTAATGAACATCTCTACTCCTTCAAACACCTTCACTATGACTCTGAATCCTATCCTCTGTTTGTGTTCTATGCACACGTCTGTGTTTTTGTGGTTCAATGATGGAAGAGGAGGAGGTTAAATATAAAAACCGAAGCCGATTCTCCTCGACTTCACCCTTTAATATTTGATCATCTGACCTGAGCTGCTCATCGAGACGGCGGCGGCTGCAGCATCCACTTACATCCCCCGCCTCCCGCCGCAACGCCTCGGCAACCCACACGATATAATAGGTTGCCATGGCGACAGCTTCTGCAGCCTGCCGCCAAGGCACCCCGTTGGCAACGGATTAATGGAAAGGGCAGAAGGAGGAAGAGGAGGATGGAAGAGGAAGAGGAGACATCCTGAATGAGGACAGGATGAAGGACAAGGAGGTCAGAAGTGGAGAGGAGACGAGGAAGGAGGCAGAGGAAGGATACGATGAAGGAGACAGAGGAAAGAGATGAGCAAGTACAGGAGGAAGAAGACGAGGAAGGAAAGGATGAAGGATACGATGAAGGAGACAGAGGAAAGAGATGAGCAAGTACAGGAGGAAGAAGACGAGGAAGGAAAGGATGAAGGAGATGAGGAAGGAAGCAGAGGAAGGAGATGAGCAAGGAAAGGATGAAGGAGAGAGAGAAAGGACAGGAGGAAAAAGGAGACAAAGGAAAGATGACTGTTAACACTGACATACATCACTTGTAAATATTATTTCTTTTTATTTTACTACATATTACCGACTATTCATGGCTGTTTTTTGTTTCCTAGTTGTTTTCAGTCAGTTTTCTGTTTTTCTGCATAATTCTAGTTAAAACCGTTTGCATTAAAATAAAAAAATTCAATACAGACTGAAATAAATGAAATGAACTGAACCTAATCTTAACTAAACTAAACTAAATTAAACAGACTAAAGACCAATTACAGACGTTTCATTAATAGAATCAGCTGATATTATTAACATTAATCTCTACCTTCTCTGCAATGACTGATTTAGAAGGAAAATAATCATCAGAACATTGTAAAAAACACACAACGTTGGCGATCGTTCGACTGTAACAACAATAACACTAAATATTAAAGACCTGAAACTTCTCCTCAGTTTTTCCTCTGATTCATTCGTCTTCTCTGTCTCAGGTTTTAAACAATATTCATCCGTTGACATTTAGAGACGATATGACTCTATAATTCGACCACAAACCGTCGTAGATGTGTCATAAACGTGATTTATCGTTTAATATTCACCAATGTCTCTGGAAACTCTGATGACATTTATACAAAGTATTAGTGTTATTTTGTAGAAGGTGATTTTCACACAAAAAACGCCTCAAATCGTGAATAAATATGTTCAACTGAACCAGTCGGAGCCTCTTGTTCTGGGTTAAATCTCCATTTTTTTTTTTTCCTATTTTTTTCACGCTTTGAGACACCTGAGCTGTGACAACTGTTCACACAGTCACACAGAGAAACCATATGGGACTGAGAATACACACAAATACACAGGAATACACAATAATACACAAAAATACACACAAATACACAGGAATACACAATAATACACACAAATACACACCCCAAACCATCTGCTGCCTGGACCAACGCTCCAACAAACACAACCAACACTATTAATAAACACCAGAAACACCAGCGTAAACGAACGTTTGTAAAATGAATCAGCAAATGGAAAAATATCAACTCAGGTTTTTAATCAGACTGACACAATGTCAAACTGTTTTAAAACATCTAGATTCAGATTGAATTTATTAATGCGTGGATAGAGTTGTTCCATGCAAATATCTATATATTTATTTCTCTATATATATCTATAACTATAAATCTATATATCATATCTGAACATCTATATGTATCTCTAGCTATCTATTTATATACATACATACACACACACACACACACACACACACACACACACACATATATATATATATATATATACACACACACACACACACACACACACAGTACAGGCCAAAAGTTTGGACACACCTTTTCATTTAAATGAGACAGATGGACCACAGAGTGAAGGCCAAAGGTCCAACAAGCACTCAGCATAACTGGGAACTCCTTCAAGCCTGTTGGAAAACATTTCAGGTGACTAACTCTTGAAGCTCATCAAGAGAATGCCAAGAGTGTGCAAAAAAGTAATCAGAGCAAAGGGTGGCTACTTTGAAGAAA
>JAPQRQ010000026.1:2274078-2284985 GCA_037367365.1 Apogon talboti | reverse complement strand
GAACTTGGATAATAATGGATAAGTTCTGCCTCCTTTAGTTGGGTTTAGTCCACTTTTTATTACAACTGCAGATTCTCACACACACACACACAGATTCATCACTTTGTTAAAATGCATCGACTCCATCTTTCTGATGAGTCAATAAACCCGTCCATTCTCAGGTGTGTTGTACCTTCTGTTTTAGCGTCAGGTTCGTAGTAATTGCGGTGTTCTCTAAACGGTGTCATTATTTTCTTGTTGTGATACCCGTGGGTGTCACTGTAGTATCATCACTGTGTGTTCTTGTTACAGTATAAATGAAATATTCATTGCGTTTGTGTGTTATTATGATCGTCTTACTAATCTGAGACAGATGCAGGCCAGGCCTCGTATTTTATTCATCAGGAGGCGGGGCTGTGATCAGCATCAGGTGGCATCCTCCACTTTTACTCCATTCAGAATATCTGGAAGATCTTCTTTCTGGTCTATGAGCTCTAGTTCTGGACTAAATTAAGTCATGTCATCATCAGGGTTTAAACTTTTCCTGGTTGATGTAGTGTGTTTCATACAATAACATCCAACCTGAGCTGATTGATGTAAGAGGGTTTTAGTCCAAAAGCCTGAGTCTGGTTCTAGTTTTAGTCTCTGAACTAAACCTCTGGTCTGGATCAGTCAACGTCGTTTCAGACTCCTCTAAAACCTTTGTGTAACATTTGAGGCAGGTTTTAGCTTCTCGATCAGTTTTTCAACCCCTTAATATCTAGAAGGTTAAAGGTGAAACGCAGCTTTCCACTTATTAAATATCATAAAACCCAACAGATAGAATTTAAGGCCTTCTACATCTCAGTATGAATTAACCTTGAGCTGTCAGAATAAAACCATCTTTTTCAATAAGACTCCAAGGTCACTGATCCCGGACGAGCCCCCACAAACTGCCTTTATTGCCATTATCCTTTGACGGTCCATCTAAATTATAAAAGTTGTGTTTCTGAATCTTTCTGAGGTTTTAGTTTTGAGTCTCTGTTCAAACCCAACAGACAGAATTTAATGTCTTCTACTTCTTGGAAGAAATACTTCCATACCTACAAATTTTTTTTTAACATATCAGGGCTTGTGTCTTTACACTTGCCTTTGCAAACGTATTTAGATTCATAATTTACTTCAATCAGTTGAATCAGCTGTTCTGCACAATTACCAAGAGATAGGGACAAAAATGTCACAACAACCTTCACCTTTAACGCAAAAATCTAATCAGGTCATCAGTAAATGGTTGTGTCAAACATGAAGAAATACTCTCAAGGCTTTTCTGAGAAACTATGCTCAGAGGATTGAAGAGACAAAGTTCACAGATATAAAATCATCCTTCATCCTGGAGTTTGTGCAAAATGGTGCAACCCTCTGCTGCATCCACTTTATCACACACCTGGGAT
Source organism: Apogon talboti (assembly GCA_037367365.1). NCBI lineage: Eukaryota > Metazoa > Chordata > Actinopteri > Kurtiformes > Apogonidae > Apogon > Apogon talboti. The sequence continues at coordinate 2,283,576 of JAPQRQ010000026.1, read as the reverse complement.
GTGGTCCTGGAGCAGATGATAAATCAGACATTATAGTTGGGATACGTTTTTTGGTTTTGATTCTCTCCACATTGATTTAACATTAACCCAGTGTTACTTTTATGGCAGTTCCCAAATGAATTTTTCTCTCTATTGAACCTTTAAGTGATTTATCTCCATTTATTATTGTTATTATTATTATTATTATTATTATTATTATTATATTATCTTTTGTATTTTGCATTTTTCAGTGTAAATCATGTATTTTCCTATATTTAATTCACTGATCATGTATGTTCTACCTTCATTCATGGACACATGTTCCATATGAACCAACGTTCTCCAACATCCTGTTACAGTTCGTTCTGTCTGGTTCCTTTGTGTCTCATCCATATCTAACTCGACTTATACCTGATACGGTACAAACACACCTGCCTTCTACAGCTGATTATAAGGTGTGTTTGTCGACTGATGATAAATCATCTGACGTATGTTGAACTGTTCAAGCCCCACCTGTAATTAACCACAGGTCCACCCTGTTCCTCCAAACAATACACCCACAGTCTGTGACGGTACAATATGTATAATAATTTCACTACACAGGAAAAATGAATAAATAAGGAAATATAATAAAAGGTAAAGCAACATTTCTACCACTGATGTAATACATTACACTTCTTGACATTACAATTGATACCGTCTAGATAAGGGATGTCTCATTTTAATTCATGTTCCATATTCAGACCAATATGATCTCAAGAGGACCGGCCAGTAAAATAACTTATAAACAAGGTCAACTCCAAACTTTTTTCTGTTTTAGAGTGAAAAAAGTAAAATGACATCTTGACACCACGAACAACCTGAAGTTTCTTAAGTAAAATAATATTCTGTCTCAGTTTATCATTTCCACATTTGTATTATAACTTATAGATCACAGTGGATCTACAAATACACAAAACATTTCTAACAAACAGACTATTGGTACAGTCTTTCTTATAAGAGCCAAGTGACCTTGTGTGTGTGTGTGTGTGTGTATGTGTGTGTGTGTGTGTGTGTGTGTGTGTGTGTGTGTATGTGTGTCCCGGGATCCACACAAAATTCGGACAGAGCTGAATGCTGCAGTTTGGCATACTTATGTATTTTTAGCCAAGGAACAAACTAATGAAAACGGCGAGTTGATAGGACCAATATTTTGGGAGATATTAGTAATTTTGGAGTACCATAGCCTTACAATCACATTGCTATGGCCAGAACGCTTTGGCAGTGACTGCTGGACAAATGCGGTACAGCATGCACAAATACACAACAGAATAAAAACGACCACACCTTGAACCTGTGGATCTCCACAGGTCAACACACTGGTTGCTCTTAGTTTTCTTTTTTAAATTTCAGATTATTCACATTTTTTGTGAAACAATAGTTTCTAAATGTAAACATTTTTGTGTAATTTTACTTTTTTTTGCACAAACAAAAAGAAAAAAATTGGAGTTGTCATTATTTATAGGTTATTATGTTAGTATTTTACCTGTCTGATCCACTTGACTTAAGATCTTCAGTGTATTTTTTGTATTTCATGGGCTAGATTGGACCCCTTGGTGGGCTGGTTTTGGCCCATGGGCTGCATGTTTGACACCCCTGATCTAGACTTCAAGGTTATTTGAACTTCATATGTCTCTAAAAAAGGAAGAAAAAAAAAATGTGTTGTTAAAACGGTCTCCTTCCCAGTCATGCTCTGGACATTACTAGCTGAGGATCCTCAGCTGTTGTGTCCAGACTCAGTCGTTCTGGTGTAAATGGTTTCAGCCAATCGATAACATTTGCCTTTCAAACAGAGGAAGATGTTCCTGATGCAAAACAATATGTAAATAGTAACATTAGACCTGGAACATGTGTCTCTAATCATGAGACTATTTAAATTTGTCTTTACATTTTATTACCCTCTAAAAATTGTTTAAAAGGATCATTGCTTCTCAAAACACAATTTGTCGTAATAAATTAGAGCTGCACGATTTGGTGAAAGAGTCGTTCTGTCATTGTGAATGTGGTTCAAGTTTGTTTACTTGGAGGGAAATGTACAAATTTGCATCGTGAAATGCAAATTCACAAACATATGCCGGTCTAATGACGCAAAAGGTTCTGTTAATGCACTGACTTTCATTTAAGCCGACACCTGCAGCAGGTTCAGGACCTTCTTCAGTTTCTGATTTAGGTTCAGAATCATCAGTAAGTTTGTTTCTCCAACAAACCAGTAACTACAGCCTGTTTAACTGCATCTTTTCTACTTCCTGCAGTAACTGTAATATCAATTTGTACCAAGTCTGCTTTTCTACATGAGGTGAGGGCCTCCTAAGTGGGATTCACAGCAAATGAAGTTCCATGATACATGCAGTGATTCAGCTATTCAATAAATCAAAAACATCCATCAAACACAAAACATCTGCGTAATGGCAGGTTTATTTCATTCACATCCCAGACAAGCCCCCAGTTGTTATTCTTCCCCCAGAAACAAAATCCAACTATTCATGGACAGGGGTTGGGAAACTAACAAAACAAACTGCACTAAAATCATGAAAAGGGGTAAACTCAAGGAAGGGCCCATTTAGGGGTTCTAAAAGGTGACAGTGCCATCACCCACCGAGTCTATCACAGAGATAAAAAAACAAAAAGATGGGCCTTAAACAGTGTGGGGTGGGGGACTAAGCAGGATGGTGATGCTTGGACAGAACAAATACAACTGAGGTGGGAAGGACAGGGTTCTTTTAAAGGCTTCAAGTAACTAATTACATCCAGGTGAGCAGAAACACGGCAGGTGAACGCGATAAACACCAACGACCTGTGGATCCAACTACGAAAGAAAAAAATATTGGAGGATCTTTGCCTTTAACAGTTTTTCCATTTTCAACTGCGTTGTCATTTTACTCAGTTTTACCTATTGTTACATTATTGATTTAATCTATAATTAAAGTTGAGATCATCAACACTAGTGCCTTTTCTCAGATCTAATGGTTTTGTAGTGAATGTCTTGAACTGGTTTTGTGTTTTGTACACATTTGTTTACACTGATCGAACATTCTGTGAAGTTGTATTTCTATTCTGTCTTTAACAAATTTAAGGAACAGTACAATATGTAACAAAACCTAATAACATCATCTAAACCAGGGGTGTCAAACATACAGCCCATGGGCCAAAAGTGGTCCGCCAAAGGGTCCAATCCGGCCCTTGGGACGAACTTTAAAAATGCAAAAATTCTACTAAAAAGTTTTAAGAGATATTAGTCAAAGGTGTTAAAACCATTTTAGTTCAGGTTCCACATTCAGACCAATACAATCTAAAGTGGGTTGGACCAGTAAAAATACTAACATAATAACCTATATATAATGACAACTACAAACCTTTCTCTTTGTTTTAGTGTTAAAAAAAATCAAATTACATGAAAATTTTTTACATTTACAAAAAGCGAATAACATGAAAAAATATGAATAACCTCAGATGTCTTAATATATGTCATAATGTCTCAGTATTCTGTCTGTTATTAAATGTTTAGTGTATTTGTAGATCCACTGTGATCTGTAAGTTGTTATGAACATGTGTAAATGATAAACTGAGGCAGAAACCGCACTTATTTTTCTTAAGAAATTTCAGGTTCATTTTATTCACAATTTTTAAAGGATAGTTTGTAGATGGAAATATTTTCATCATGTAATTTTACTTTTTTCACTCTAAAACATGGAGAAAAGTTAGTGGTCATCATTATTTATAGGTTATTATGTTATTATTTTCCTGGTCCGGGTCATATTGGACTGAATTTGGTCCTTGAACTGAACCTTCTGAATACCCTGATGTTTTTTTCACAGACTGACATGCAGCTGTCATACATTAATGGTTTCCATGCTTATTTCTCTTCCTTAATGCCCATCGTGTTGCGTAACCCGTCCTGTTTTGTTCCCTCCAGGCCTGGATTCAGACGAGTCGTACGAAGGCGTGTCCGAGGCCAGTTTCAAAGACGCGCTGGTGTTCGATGGCAGCGGCCAAAAGAACAATGGAACAGTTCCACAGGAGAACGGCATCAAGAAACACAGGTACAGCAGCATTCCACCTGCACTAAACTGACTACAGCAGGTGACAAACATAAGGCCTGTGGGCCAAAACCGGCTCTCTGAAGGGTTCAGACCGGCCAAGAGGAAAGTACAAACATTACACTAAAGACATTAATGGTCAATGGTGTCACTGAGTCCTGAGAAGTGGTTTTAATCATAGTTAAATGATATAGTTTTCAGTTCTAGATGCCTGTTATTAAATATTTTGTGTATTTGTAGATCCACTGTGATCTGAAAGTTATGATGTACATGTGTACATGATAAACTGAGGCAGAATATTGTTAAAATTACACTTATTTTTCTTAAGAAATTAGACATTGTTCATGGTTGTTCAGGTTATTCACATTTTGTGTTTAAAGCTATACCTACCGATCTGGCATGTCGTACAGCACAGTAAAAATTTGAACATGAACAACCCGCCTCCTCCAAAGTCCCGCTCCTTTCCCCCTGTCTAACCTCTGACGCTCCCCTCCTCCCCTGATGCACGCATGTTAGCTAGCCAGCATTATCCATTAGCTGGATAAGTCCTGTACCAATGTGCTAAATTAGCTCTGGTTACTGTACGACCAACACAGTCCAACACAACCCTGGAGTTGGGTTTGAGAACAGGGTCAATGACAACTTGACAATAAACACTGAGGCTGGTGCAAACACCGAGAACACTGTCCATAACGCTACAGCTACATGTAAAGTGATTGCTAATGCTACACGCTTGGTTTGTTTACACTAAAGGTGAAGTTAACGCTGATGCTAACACTAATCTTCAGTGCACAAATAACATAAAATTACAGAATTATATTAACTGATAGCATCTGGATGCTGCGTTATCACATGTAATGTTGTGTTCTATGATTAGACAAACTGAAAGTACCTGTCAGCAGAAACTCTGCCCATCATCTCATTGATTTTTAGCTCCAGATAGGCGTCCTACCTCTTGCTGCATTGAGACTTCTCTTTTGTGCATCTTATTCTGGGGGTGGAAGTGGAGCCTTGCCTTGGATGGTCTTTGAAAGTTCTTTGCTGTTCCTTAATGTCTTTCAAAGCCCACTCTGACACAGAGGCGTGGGCCGGAGCAACAGATGATAGATAGGAAGCTTGACCAATCATTTTAATCAGACCGAATAAAATGATTGGTCAAATTTTATCAGAAATATATGAGAATTAAACATTTTGGAGTTTCAAAACCTGGTGGATTTCTTTTATGTTTTAGTTCACCACATGCTTTAGGAGCATTTTAAGATTACAAAAGGAAAGGGTAAAAATGCCAGATCGTACAGGATAGCTTTAAGGTTTGTAAATATAAACATTTTCACAATATAATTTACTGTTTCCTGCACTAAAAGAGAAACATTTGGAGTTCTTATTTATAGATTATTATGATATTAATGTACTGGTCCAGACCATCTTAGATCATTATAGACCATCTGAGACCATCTTAGACTGTCCCATTTGTTGTTTTTTCTGTGTTCAGTCCGTTCTTCTCGTTGCTTTTCTATTTTCTCTGCTTCGATACCAGTCTGATTTTCAGTGTCCCTTTGACCTGTGGTTTCGTTCTGATCTGTCAGATCTGATGTTCAGACGTTGATTCTGAGTTTTCTTATCTCATGTTTTTCTAATCACCATGATCTCTGCAGTTGGAATTCTGTTTCTATTAGAAGACAACACACAAACATCCTTCAGAGAATGTCAAACATCAGCCGTCGTATTCATGTCTGCATACTTTAGCCTCCACCATAGGGGACATGTCTAATCTCTGGATCTTCAGGTCATAACTCCATACTTCTTGTTTCAGGACGTCGTTACCTGCGCCGATGTTTTCCAGAAATACTGTCAGTATCTGGAGTATCCTGAAGAAATGCATCGGTCTGGTAAGGACAGATCCATGTGGACGATAAACCAACACTAGATACATCCTATAACCAGTTAAATAACCACACTGAACATGGTGGATGTTCTACCTAGAGACGTAGTAACATGAGCTAAAGCATCTTTAACTCACATCAGGTCCATGTTATAACATGAACCAAATAAGCCACTAAGTGAACAAAAAAAGTTATAAAATGGGCCACAAAATGAACAGAAGTAAGAAAATAAACAAAATAATAAATAACATGGAGAAAATAAGCAAGAAAAATAAAAAAACAGCTAAAGTAATAAATAAAATGAACAAAATTAATTACAAATATAAGCAAAAAGAACAAAATAAGCTACAAATTGAATGAAATTGAAGAAAAAATAATAAACCTATGTAGTTTGGTAAATGACAGTGGATGTTCAGTTAATGATGTATTTTACAGAAAAAGTCACTTTTCCTTCAGTTTTCTGTTTCTGATATAATAAAACTCAGCTTTAATCTGAGCTTTAGTGAACATCTACATGATCAGTGATTTAATATAAAATACATGATTTACACTGAAAAAGCTAAATACAGAGGATAATGTTATAATACATATGGTGATAGATAGCTGTGGGTCTTTAAGGGTTAATGCAGGGTTTAAGTCTAAATGTTCAAATCAGTGACATCCTGTTTGTGTTTTTCAGGAACTGTCCAAGATCACGATGCCCATCGTCTTCAACGAACCTCTGAGTTTCCTTCAGAGAATCACAGAATATATGGAACACACATACCTCATCAACAGAGCCTGTTCCATGTCCGACTCCATAGAGCGCATGCAGGTCAGGCCCCAACACCCGCATATACAGGGGTTTATGGGAGTGTTAGGATAAATGTATGTCTGTTTTAGTCTGATTTTACAGATGTTTACAGTATAGTTTTTAATGTAACTTACATTATTTTTTAGGTTTAATAAGTTTGTTGTTTATTCAGTCTGTTTTATTGTGAAATCTGCCTCCCAACATCATCATTAAATCCTGTCTATTGTTGTTTTAGCAGCTTTAAGTTCATTAAATCACAAATAAAAATAAAAAATGGTCAAATGGATAAAGACCAGACAAATTATTAAAAGAAACTGAGTTTAACATCCAGGACATGACGACAAGAACATCCAGGATGTCATTGATCTGTTATGTTGATTATTATCGGTGTGAACAGTTATCTTTTTGTGATTGAACTGTTAATGTTGTAAAAACCACACGAGGAAAAATAATAAATTAAAACTGACTAAAGAAATTCACAAATATACCTGAATAATAATAATAATGTTAATAATAATAACACTTGTGTTGTTGTTGTTGTCGTCTTCAGGCGGTGGCTGCGTTTGCCGTGTCAGCTGTTGCGTCTCAGTGGGACAGAACTGGAAAACCTTTTAACCCTCTGCTGGGAGAAACCTACGAACTCACCAGGTACCAAAAATACAACTATGTCACACATTTATACGTGAGCTGCTTTTCTGTTCAACATCTTATCAATATGGAATGCCTGGTTTAACCCTTTGTAGACGATTGTGTCTCCTGTGACACATTTCTTTATTAAAGCAGAGTCAGAACATGAACAAGGTCCAAATAATGATTCTATCGCTATAAAAAGGTCATTTTTGATTTTCAAGACCTTGAAAATGTAAATCAGTATACGCTACTGCTGTTACATATGTTAAAACCGCACTTATTTTACTAAAGAAATGTAAGGTTCGTGTTCTTCTCATTTTTTAAAGGATGGTCTGTAGTCGTAAACGTTTTCATGATTTAATTTTACTTTTTTCACTCATTATCGTTGACGTTTATAGGTTATTATGTTCTTATTCCACTGGTCCGACCCCCTTTAGATCATATTGGACTGAATGTGGAACCTGAACTAAAATGATTTTAACATCCCTGACATACATTCATGTGGTTTCTGTTTGGACGCGTCTCATTTCTCCATCCGGTCTTTGTCTCGGAGTGTAAACCCATGTCCTCCGTCCTCAGGGAGGAGCAGGGCTTCCGGCTGGTGTCGGAGCAGGTTTCCCATCATCCCCCTGTCAGTGCCTTCCACGCTGAGAGCCTGGTCGGGGACTTCGTCTTCCACGGCTCCATTTACCCCAAACTCAAGTTCTGGGGTAAAAGCGTGGAGGCGGAGCCTAAAGGGACGATTACACTAGAGCTGCTCAAGTGAGTCCACATATCCATGCCCATGTCACATGTCCACGGTTTGTCCCCTCCGTCTTATTCCTGTGTCCATATCCTGTATCTGTCCATCCGTCGAACAGGTACAACGAGGCGTACACGTGGAGTAACCCCTACTGCTGCGTTCACAACATCATCCTGGGGAAACTGTGGATCGAACAGTACGGCACCGTGGAGATCATCAATCACAGGTACAGCAGACGGGGCTGGGGGGGTCCGCGGGGGTCTGAGGAGGTCTAGATAGGTCAGGGGGAATTGAGTTTATTTCTGTAGCTCAGATGTTTATATTTGACTGATTTCGACCCTTTTCATTTCACTGGTCGATCGGCTGTGTGTCTGTGAAGGCGTTGTGTCCGGGGTCGTCCTCATTAGCAGTTTCTTCAAACATCTCCAACAACCACTGGTCGGATTCATTTCAGATTTTATATTTATCTTCCTTGGTCAATGTCTACAAAGTCTGTTCACAGTTTAGACAAATATAGATTTTTGGCACAAACCACTCATGTTTGTGTTCATTGTGTTAATACAAATGAAAAAAGTCACACAGGTTGTAGCAAAAAAAAAAACAAAAAACAAAACATAATACCATACAAAGCAATGGAAAGTTTTTTTAATGAGAAATATGAAGACAAAATACATATGGGCTACACAGGGTTTAGTGTTAAATGCTTCGGTTACGTTTCCCCCAGAAAACCAAACCCAACACCTCATGGACGAAGGTCGAAAACTGGGAAAGAAACAAAAACCATGAAAAAAAAGAGATAAAACCAATAAACAGCCTTTGAAGGGGTTTGAAAAGGAGACTGAAAATACAATTTACACCCACTGAGGATAAAACCAACCGATAGGCCTTCAACAGTATTTAAATGGTGTCAGTGGTCAGGATGGGGGAGGGGCTAAAGGTGGGAAAACGCCAACTGAACGTTCTCTGCACGGCTTAAAGGAACGCTAACCGGGGACGTTGACGCTTGGACGTCACACAGACAACTAAGAGATGGGAGGGACAACATCCTTTTAAAAAGTAGCAAAGTAGCATTAACCAATCACAGCCAGGTGAGGGAAACATGACAGGTGCATCCGGTAACCCCTAACGACCTGAGGACATGAAAACAGACTGAAGTCCAACAATGTAGAACAAATCAAAACTAAACTATTCAAAGTAAAAACATACAGTATTTATATCACTGTGTTCATATATTTAATTAAGATTATTGAAACAAGACAAATATATACAAATGTAGAAGCTTTAATAGATTTAAGGTTAGATTTAAGTTTAGAAAATTTTTGGAGAGAGAGAGAGAGAGAGAGAGAGAGAGAGAGAGAGAGAGAGAGAGAGAGAGAGAGAGAGAGAGAGAGAGAG
>JAPQRQ010000026.1:2205405-2245022 GCA_037367365.1 Apogon talboti | reverse complement strand
AGGAACTAGACTGATATCTGGAACCATTTACATGTTATAAACCATCAACATATGGACCAGTAGAAGGAAAGGAACATATCTAATATTTCAAAAATTCTAAAAATCAAAATTTCTCAAAACTTTGAACAAAGTTTGTAGACAGTGTCTCAAGGAAGATACATATAAAATTGAGAAAAAAAAAACCTGGTAGTTTTGTCAGAGAAGATGTTTGAACAAATTGCTAACGACAACGAACACGAAGACGATGAAGGACACAGCGCCTTCACAATAGCTCATGTCCTATTGGCCGGTGAAATAAAAAGTGAATAACCACAATAAATATGGTTATTATTGGAGGTAAGAGGAGTAAGAGGTGCATTCATTCATCTGTTTAAATCTATTGAAAAAGTGGAGAAAACTATGTAATTCTGTGTAAACACCTCAGGAGTCAAACAGTGGCAGACATAGACATGGGCTTGTATTTACTGACTGAAGGCAGAGTGGGAGTAGATTCTGAGGTTGAGTGTCATTTTTTGTGCGGTGTGGCGTCGACAGTGAATGATCTCCACCGACCTATCGTCTGTCAGCGTCTTAATCACAGTCAGTCTTAAATAAACTGTCAGACCATAGATGACGCTTATCTCTGAGGGTCGGCTGTGGTGAGGACCGGAGGAAAGCACAAAGGGATGATGGAAACGAGGAGCTGCTGCGGTTACAAATATAATGACTGAAGGGGACGGGGCGTTATGAGGGGGCGGAGCTCCTTTTAATATGACAACACGTCGGCTGAAATACTCACTATTTTCAATTTAGTCTCTGAATTACTGACAATTTCCTGTTTTTGCCACAGATTTCTGCTTTTGTGTTTCTACATCTTCCTCTTCATGGATCATGTGTAAAGTTACTGTTATTGATTCATAAGAGACAGGACAAACAATAAAAGGATAAGGATTATAATAATAATATAAAGTGTAACATTTCTTGTCTTGAGAGTTTATTTTGTTCATATTTTCAGAAAAAATACTTGAAAACAATACAATTATTTGTCATTTTGCATCATTCTACTAAACTGCCTTTACAACGTTTTCATTTTGTTTAAGTAGAATAAAGAGCATACAATAAAACCTGTCCATTATATTTCATTCAATATAAGCAAGATTAATTAAGTAAATAACTAAAACTAAACTAAGTAAGTAAATTGTAAAATCAGCAACAAAATTTTGTCTTTTTGTCTAATTTATGTTTAAAACTAAGTAGGTGGGATAGGCTCCAGCGACCCCCGCGACCCTAGTGAGGATAAAGTGGATTCAGAAGATGAATTAACAACAATCAGCCCTTTAAAGAGAAAAGAAATTATTATTATTTTGAGTATTTATTGTAAAAATGATCGACAAGTTTTTATCATGTTTCTTGGTGGTATGAGTCACAAATAGCATCACATATATTGAAAACAGGCTTAGACTTAAATATTTTCACCTGTAAAATGTGTCACATGACTGAATTTACGGCATCATATTATGCACAAGTTTACCTTCAGATCATTTCATTAGAATTAAAAACATTTCTGTTCGATCATTAACTGTTTTTTCTGTTTTGTCGAGTACAGGTTCTTGGCGTCCACACAAAAAATACTGTATTACTGTGGGTGAAATAAATCACAAGGGAGGAAAAACAGTGGAGTCTGTTGTGTTTTGCTGTATTTATGGTCCATTATTCTCACCGACAGAGGAAGAGTGGTGGGAGGTGGAAAGAATGTCTCACTCAGATCTGAACTTACATGAACCCGTCAGGATGTGAAATTGTCTTTTTAATATTTTATCTTATTATCACATTTCACTATATGGACAAAAGTATTGGGACACATCATGTCTACAGCTGTCAGATGTCCTGTTCATGATGATTTGAGATAAAAACATCAACATTTCTTTAAAGTTTACTGGTAGATTTTTCTTCCTCAGTGAGATGTGAAGAAAGTAGATGGTTAGTTGTGGGAGAAAATTATTATTTACAGTCAGAGCATGAAAAATATTTTAGAAATTTAGAGGTAGAAAATTTAAAATCATGGATTAAAAAACCCCCAAAAAACTGAATCAATGTTGATATAAATTTAGTCCAAACCATCTCTGAGGCATTTTGGAAACAAAGATAACAATGTAAACCAAACTGACCAATGCAATGATATTTATCCCAATATAATATATATAGTTTTGTATCCCAGACCCCTGTTAGAGAAGAAACACAGAATTTAAAGTTGTTCATTTTTGTCTGATTGTTTAAATTCTGATCCATCCACTAAAACCATCCCATAATAAACAATGTTAAATTCCTACACTGACACCCTTCTACCAAGTGAGTACAAAACGCACACTGACACATTTAACATTTAACATTTGACTGAGCACAAAAAATAATAATGTATATTAACCAACGTTAGTATTAATCACTGACACATGACAGGATGAAAAAATAAAATAACTAATCCAATTTTATGTAGAATATTGAAAAAAAACCAACCTTTTTTGTGTTTTTTGTATCAAAAATATGGTTTGTTTCCATTACAAACATGGCATTTAAAGGGTTAAAAATATGACAGTTATTGAGTATTTGTTATTTTTGTTTATGTTTAGTTTTTTTTGTTTTGTTTATGTTCAAGTTAATGAAACATCAACTTGATGTTGATATATATATAGTATTTTTTTTTTTTTTATTTTTATTATTTGTTGTATTGATAATTTCTTTCCTGCGACTTTTCTTATACTTGAAAGGACCAACTGTAACACACAATTATTTCCCCTGGGATTAATCCAGGATTCTGATTCTGATATTGTATCTGTGTCTGATAGTGAAGAGTGGTTACATGCTTCCACCTCTGAACTCACCATGGGGGATGGTGTGGTTCCTGCTGGTCCGGTCTGCCTTCCCGCCTGTCCCATGGGTCCACCGGCTGGTCCCATCTGGCCCGGCTTGGCCTGGCCCGGCCCCATGCCCACGCCCTGGCCCTGGGGGACGGGCTGCTGCTGGGGCCCGGTGGCGGCAGTGGCAGCTCCAGGCTGTCCGGGCCGGGCTGCTGCCGTCTGGGCCTGCTGTTGGAGCTGCGTCCTCTGTCCCGGACCCCCGTCGGTCTGGGAACCCGGACCGCCCTGACGTCCAGATCCTGGAGGACCACCAGCTGGGCCCTGACCCCGGGTAGAGCTGCTGCCGGACCGAGAGGAGCCTGGAGGTGGAGACCAAACAGGATCAGATGTGTGTGTGTCTGTGTGTGTGTGTGTTTGTGTGTTTCGGGCATCACACAAAATCTGGAAAGCGGTGACTGCTGCAGTTTGGCATGCTTATGTATTTTTGGTCAAGAAAGAGACTAGCGAAGACGGCAAGTTGATAGGACTAATAGTTTGGGGGATATTAGTCATTTTGGAATACAATAGCCTTACAATGGCCAATAACGTTGCTGTGCCCAGAATCATAGAATCATCAGTGAAGTGGGTTACCTAGCAACAAATAAACAATAGGGCCATGTTGCCACGGTGTCAAATTTCATGTGCAGAAACATACATGCCAGCTGAGAGGTTATTCAACTGTAAATGCCAGTGAAAATAATCAAGAAAATAAAGAAAGTAAAGGAATGAACTGTATCAGAAGATCTAGAACCTGTGGTTCCCCATGGGTCAACGCACTAGTACATTGACTAAAACAGTAAATGAAACGAAACAAACTCCAATAAGCTTTGAAATATTATTACGCCCGTCAATCAACAGCTGGTAGGATGCTACTGTTCAAACTTCTAAACCACACTGATGGGGATGATTATAACCACATAATTTTAATATGATTTAATATGCATTTCCACCTAAATTTCCCAATTAAAAAACTCCCTCAACTCCAAACTCTCCCTGATTAAAGTTCCATTTACTGTAGAGGTCAGGACTTTTCAGATTCCTGGAATTCTTGGGAGTGGAGCTGTGTGCCGAAGAACTCTGACTGGTGGAACACACTGTCAGTGTTCCACACTTCCGTTTACCCTCCATGTTTAATCCAGTGGCATCTGTGAACTGGTTTACTCCATTTCTACAAGATTCACTTGGTCCTTGTTTGGATCATTTGGAAAATAGAACAAAAAAAGAGAAGCTACGAGAAGTTGACAATGACCATGAACATTTGACCAATATGCTCAAGAGAGCCTGGACCACCTCATGTACTAAAATACCCCCAAAAAATTACAAAAATGCACTAAAATACACAAAAAACTATGCTAAATACACAAAACAATTACTAAAATACACAAAAAGCTAGAATACACAAAAATACACTAAAATGCACTAAAATACATATAAACTTTGCTAAAATACTCACAAAAATATATAATACATACACTAAAATACACAAATTTACTAAAAATGCGCTAAAATACACAAAAAAATACACATTAAATATGCTTAAACACACTAAAATAAAAAATACACTAAGCTCTAAGCACTACTAAGCTACGAGTGGACGACAGCCACAAACATTTGAGCAGGACTCGTTCCTGGGATTGTTTATTGGAATGGGGATATTTTTGACCCATTTTAGTATCCTTTAGCCAATGCAAGACAAACATGGGAAAAACAAGTAAAAGCACTTTAATGCAGTTATATGATGTAAAAATGTAGAAGAAAAATGAAGACAAACGTAAGTTTTGAAGGCAGGGCTTCAGATGAGGTCAAATATGGTGGATTAAACAGATATGATGGCTCATTTTAAGGTGCACATTCATATATTCATGTGATTTTATGTAAGTGAGAAGTGTTGAAGTTTGATCCCAAAAGCTTAGTTATAAAACTAAACCCCTTATATCCAAAGTTTTCTGTTTAAGTAAAGTTTCCTCATAGTTTGTGTCTGTTTGCAGTGACGTCTCCTGTTTTAGTAAATAGACTATGACAGTAAGTGACAGGAGAAGCTGGAATAAAAGGACAGTGACGTAAAACTAGAGTCCAGATCACAGATCAAACCAGTGATTTAATGAGTACATGAAGAACATGAAGGCGCCCGGAGAGAAAACGCTTCCTTTGATAAGACGTATTGGATATAGTTCAGTAAAAGCTGTTGATCCCTGAGGGGATGGTGGATTGTAAAGGATTAGACTCTGAACAGGGGTTTATCAATACTCGGCTGCAGACACTTTATACAGGATATGATTTAGCAAAACAAAATGGATCCTTGTTTACATTAAGAAAAAAGAAAAGGTACTGATGAACACTTCTTTTATGTAGTTTATTTACTATAAATACTATAAATACTACTAATACTATAAATGTTCATGGAAATAAACCTACATGGCATTCCCCATTTCTTTTTTTTGGCAAATTAATAAAAGTCGCTACCCTAGATTGTATAGAAAGATGGACAGCAAGTGCAGTTTCCTCTCACTGTATAAAAATGAAGCCAAAATCCTGCACAGTAGATGTGATGCTGATTAGAAAAGCATGAGGATGTCATGTTAAATGGACGTCTGATTGGTTTGAAGCTACATGTGGAATGGCGATTGGTCATTGAAGCGGTCAGTCAAAACTCTTTTCAGACAGTAGGCCCTTTCGCACTGTAAGAACTTTTATAGTTCCTAGAACCTTTTTAGTTCCTGTCGTGCATTTGCACAGCATAGGAACTTGGAACTACGAACCATAGTTCCTAGAACCTTTTTAGTTCCTACTCCCGGACAGGGTCTGTTTTAGTTCTATAGGAACTAATATGACGTCGGTGTTTGGTGATTGGTAGACCTCAGGCCACGCCCATTTCCGTGTCTTGCAGAAGAGTACGTGCGTTACGGTCAATATAGCACGGCCGTGATTAGGTTGTAGACATGAGTCCTGTTGGTTTTCTACAACAGTATACATCATATTGTCGAGTGTGGACATGTTCATTCTGTTGTTCATCAGTGAGGATGGGATTTATGACACTAAATCCATGTTCGCACTCTGCCATTGACACGGGGAACGTGAAGACAGCACAAAACACTTAACGGAGATTTGTCTAGGACTCTGTGGCATTTATATTATATTATATTATTCTGTGGGGGTCTTCCAAATGTCGACTTAGATTTTGATCATAAATAAAGCTCATTTTCCATCCCTGTGTGTGTGCAAAAGTTGTGCTGTGTGTAAAAGCGCTTTGGCGGATGCAGAATATAACTTAATCACACCGGTCCGTACGATGGTTCCTATTGCCTGTGTGAATGCAAACGAAATAGTTCCCCTGGGGGGAGTAGTTCCTAGAACTGAATTAGTTTCTAAGAAAGGGCCTAGTGTCATGAAATCTACCGAAAAACATCAAACTTCAGCGCCTCAAAGGTAAAGGACCGGAGCAGACCCTGTACCCAGGGCCGTCTTAACACATGGGCCCCATGCTAATCTGTGTATGTTAACCCTTCAATGCACCTTGTATCATATATGATACATACTCATCAAAGGCCTATAGTTACTTCACTAATTGCTAATTTAAGTCCTTTTCTGCTTTTTACAATTATTTCAAAAGATATATTTTTTTATTTTGTACTCCAATTTTTCCATTATTTATATATAGATTTATTTTATTTTGTACCTGAATTTTTAGATTATTTTTCTATGGATGATTTTTTTCTGTACTAGAATTTCTCAAAAAATATATAATTTTTACTTAAACAGTATATTTTAATTAAGCTTAGTAACTAATATATGTTTAATTAACCAAATCTAAACTATTAAATTATTTATATGAAAACAATGATAACTGCATTAACCATAAAATATCAAATAAAGTGCCATTAAAATAAATATATGTTTGATTTTATCAACCATTTACATTTTTATTCCTGTGAATAGTTGTTGTAGGGGCCCCCGTAGACTGCTTTGCCCAGGGGCCCATAATGCACAAAACGGCCCTACCGGAACCCAGTCTACCGACCCCTCTGTGTACCTGGTTGTCCCTGCATGTCCACTTGCTGCTGGGACTTGCTGCGTGAGGACCGGTGGGGGTCTCCCTGCCTGGAGGACCGCTGGCCGTGGTGGTGTCCGGACGGATCCCGGGAATAATCTGTAGAATGGTATCCTCCAGACCGAGACTCACCGCGTCGTCCCGAGGAGGAAGACCTCCCTGATGGGTCGTGGCGCATCGACGGGTCTTTGGGGTGTCCTTTAGACGACCTCGAGGACCTGGGCTCATCCGAGTGACGCGACGAAGACGAGTGGCGGCTTGAGCTGCCGTGATGCCGATGGTCACGGGACGAGGAGTGTCGCCCGTGGCCGTACTCGTCCTGCGGCCACAGGTCCTCCTCGGGGGGTTCGTCATAATCGTGGTAGGTGTGTTTGACGCTGTGTCGGCTCCTCCCAGACGAGTGGCTGCCGTAATGTCGAGAACTGGAGCGCGGCTTCTCAAACCAGTCAGTCTCTTCCTGGCCCAGATGGTAGGCTTTGGAAACCGAGAGCAGATCACAGTCAATCTCCATGTCGTTTGGAGACAGCGGCATGCAGGCTGAGAGAAGGAAGGAGGCAGGAAGAAGAAGACCAACGGCATGCAAAAGAAAAGAGTAGGGTGGAGAAGACACAGGAAGAAAGGCAGAAAATAAAAACAAAATATTTACATCCATGCACAATACACTACACGTCGTCTTCACGCATTACAAGACAATGTGAACAAGATATAACAAACACTGCAAAACCTTCCACGTTGGCAGTTGCTTTTAAATCTAGAAAGTCAGAAAAGAGACCTTAAACAATTGCATTGAAAAAAGAATGTTAGATCAAATTTAATGGTGGAAATGAAGAAGTACTTTCATTGTAGTACCAATGTTTTGATGTGTACAAATTTTGGCTTAAATAAAAGTGTTTAAAAGTAAGTACAAAAGTATCTAAAATTGGCTTCATGCTGACACAATCCAATGCTTAGATTTTTTTTTACAAATGAAAACACAAAGATATAAAATTTTGTAGTAATACTTTTAAAGGAGCACTTATTTACAGTAATTCTGAACTGTTACTTAAGTAATAACATATATTGAGGACTGGATGGATTATTTCTACACCGTGGTATTTCTACTTTTACTTTAAAGGATTAGTAAAGGATGTAAGCACTTCTTCTACCTTTGTTAAAAGTGTAAATACATAATTTGCTGCGGGGCTGTTTTGCAGTGTAATCAAAGATCTCTAAGATGAAAACATGTAAACAAGACATCAACAGCAGAGACATAAGTACAGATAAAACCCTGTAAAGAAAACACAATGCATCAGTGACGTGCAAAGACCTTCCATGTGAATCAGAGTGTAGCGAACGGAGAAAACGACCACGCCGAAGAACCATGCGAGAACTGGACAGACAGACTGACGACTGGACGAACAGGCGGAAGGAAGGACGGACGGACAGGCAGGCAGACAGACAGACAGCAGTCCACTTATTCGAGAGCTCCAAGTGACTCTCAGGAAGAAGAAAACATCAGCATGCAATCACTAGCTCTGTCTCTTTTGCTTTCTCTTGCTTTTTTCTAAGCCTAGCCTCTGGGTGGGTGGGGGACGTTTAGATAAACGGTGGGGGCAGTAGTAGGTAGTGAGACTGTGGGCATTCAGCTCCCACAATTACCTTCGCTGTCTGACACAGCGCAATGATAATCGTCTATAATGTACGTATCATCCGATTTGTAGACATGTGTCCGAGGTAGGTCCCGTATATGGTCTTGTACATCTGGCAGCGAGTGGCTGGAACCATACTGGCCGTAATAGTAATGATATCTACTGCTGCGACTGTCATACGGGTCGGGACCTAAGCTTGAGGATCGCCCCGAACCCATAAACCTCCCCAGGGGACTGAGTGGACTCTCCTCTTCGGAGTACTGCCGGGTTGGGTGGCGGCCCCGGCTGTAGCCAGATCGGTAGGAGCGGTCGTCCCGTTCGTAGGATCGACTGCGGTACCCAGAGTAGTCCCGGGATGAGATCTTGTCCATGCCGTAACCATGGGAACGGGAGCGGCCGGTGGAAGTGTAATAAATGCGATCATCCTCCTCGATGTAGTGTCGACTACCGTGACCGGTGCCGCCCTCGTAAGTGCTCCTCTTGAAGCCGTAGTCCTCGATCAGCTGGCGCCCTCGGATCTGGGAGGAGGGGTACGTCCCCCCAGCCGCTGTGGAGTAGGCGGCCAGGTCTGCCTCCACGTCCCGAGCCTCCTCAATGGGGGAGAACTTGGAGATTTTCTGCTCCATAGCCCCCAGCTTCCGGTGCTTGCTGCGCTTGGAGGACATGACTGCAGGAGCCAGGAGGCTTCTGGAAGACGCCGAAGGTTTCTGTACCCCGGAGCGGAAGCTGCCATGTTTGTAGTCGTAGTCATAGTAATAGGAGAATCCCCCACCCATGCTAGCGCTCACGCTGCTGCTGCTGCCCCCTAGAGGTCCGTGCCTGTAGCTGCTCTTACCCCTGCCGTGGTGGTCGTACAGCTCTTCCTGCATCGCTGCTTCCTCCTCTGGTGCCCTGCCGTATGAGGAACTGCCAGTTCCCCCACGCGTTGTGCTGCTGTGGCCGTGGATGTCGCCCGGGTAACGCCCACTGCCGCCATGATGCATCATGTCCCCTGTCGTCGTGCCCAGCCCGTCTTTTGCCGTCAGCTCACTCACGTCATCAATCATCATGTAGTTCCTTGGGATGTTTTGCTCTAAGCCCGGAGCCCCGTACATGGCTTCTGCGGTGCTGTAGGTGGATGGACTGTCGACAGAATGCCCATAGGAGACGGTGGATGTGTACTGTCCGTAGGAGCTGGCTGTAGTGGTGGTGTAGCCGTAAGTATTAGCAGTGGTTGTGGTGTACTGGCCATATGAGCTAGCTGAAGTTGAAGTGTACTGGCCATAAGTGCTGGCTGGCATAGTAGAGTACCCGCCGTAGCTGCTGGACACCGGCGCTGAGCCATAGGGTCCGTATGAGCTGGCCATGGTTGTTGTTCCTGTGTATTGTCCATACGATGCCGCTGCACTGGAGTAGGTGGCGTCCTGAGCCGTGGTGGTGACGACTACTGTGGGGTTACTGATGGTCTCGTAGTTGGTGGGCATCTTGTGCTCTAAATCGGCTAGTGAAGTCTGCCTGGGTCTACCCGGGTGGACTGTCAGGATGTCAGCTTGGGGCTGCCCAGGATATGGGGTGGTCTGGCTGGGGTAGGAGGACACAGCACTGGGATAGGGTGAGCTGTGGGTGGGGTATGGTGGCTGACCAGGCGGCGCAGGTGCGAAGCCGGTGTGCCCTGGCTGGGGCTGGGGCTGAGGTGCAGCTGGTAACCCCAGGTCTGTCTGGGGGTATGGGGGCTGGGTTTGGGGGTAAGTATGGGAAGGATAAGAGGTTTGAGACTGGTAGGAGGGTCCAGGAGGGAGGCCGTGGCTCTGGAGGGGCGTGGGCTGGGGCAGAGCCTGAGACTGGGACACTGTCGGATAGGGAGGCTGGTTGAAGGTTGAAGACTGGTATGGCACACTGGATGGCTGAGCCGGTGCCACTGGCTGGCTCTGGGGGTACTGACAGGACAGGAAGGATGAGGTGGGGGGGTACTGGGCTGCTGTGTTCAGATCACTGGTAAACTGGCTGAGGGGGGCCGTGCTTGGCCTGGTTGTTAGTAGCCCATTGGTTTCATGTGATGCAGCTGCAGCTGCTAAACGTAGATTATTCAACTCACTGTCAGACATGTAGTCCCTAGTGTCCCCCATACACCTGAGGTAGGCAATATCCCTCCTCTCCCTCTCCTTCACCAGAGTCTCTTTCCTTTGGTGGATCCCCAGCTCAAGGTATCTCAGTTTAGCGTCAATCTCTTTTTCTTCTTCCTCCAGTTCAGCCTGTTGTTTTCTCAGTTTGGTCGACTCTTGCTCCACGGCCTTCAGCTCATGGGTGAGGTCTTTGAGGAGGCTGGCTTTGGCTGCCAGTCCAGATCTAGAGCTGGGCTTGAGGCTGGGCACGGAGGGCAGGTAGACCTGTTGGAGGGCGGGCGTCATCATGGGCAGGTGTGCTGCGGTGACGGTCTCGTCCGGAGGAGGACTGGGCAGGGTCCGCTTGACCTTACGGAGCAGAGAGCTCTGCTGCAGGGCTGCCAACTGCAGAAAGAGAGAGAGGTAGAGAAGGAGAGGGCGGGAGAGATGGACAACAGAATATGGGGAAAGAAAGGCAGCATGGGAGGACCGGGAATGGAGGTAAAAACAAAGGGAAATGTGAAGAAGCATCAGTGGAAAGAACAGGATGAGGAAAAATAAAAACGTACAATGAGAAAACATCCATGAAACAGAGGGTGGAAAGAAATGTAGTGAAAATAAGAAAACGCAGAGATGATGAGGTCATGGAAGGATACATGACAAATAAAAGAGGCATGAAGAGGAACACCAGAGAGAGAGTCAAAGAGGATGAATAGAGTGAAGAGGATGTAGAAGGAAAAAAAAGGACAGGATTAATGGAGTAGTAAGAAGTGAGGAGGAGTAAAGCAAACGCAAAAGGACAAAATGGTGGAAACACATGGGAGACAGAGATTAGAGGGGAGGAGGAGGAGGAGGAGAAGGATGCACAACAGATGAAAAGAACAGGAGAAAGAGGAGGGAGGAAAACTCAAAAAGAGAAAAAGGTCAAGGAACAGAAGAAACGAGGAAAGGACGCAACAACAGGGAAATACAAGGGAGACAAAGGAGACGTAGACACAGAGACGAGGACAACAGGAAACAAGAGTGGAGTTTGTGTTAGAAGACATACAAAAAAACAGGACAATTAGTGTCAACACAGACAAAGCATTTGTTCATCAGTCAGACAAATCTACTGGAAACGCCTTGATTGTGCACCTTTGTCACTGGTTGAATGCGAAATACACCGAGCCACGGAATTAAACTGAATGAGTTTCTGAATGAAAAGTTCACTATGGATCATCAGGTTCATACTGATATGAGCTGATCTACATGTGTATGAACAAACAAAACTGAGGTCAATATTATAGTTAGCTCATAAAACTATTATTATAAACTATTATTACTATTACTATTATTATTATAAAAACACCTTGTTGAAAACATGTTTTGTGAACATATAGTATTTTTTGGAACCTCTATGTGTACGAAATTAGGATTATGAATAAATAAACTGGGATTCTAATTATATTTTGTTATCAACCTAATGAAAAACAACTACTACTACAACTACTACTACAGCTACTATTATTACTACAACTACTACTACAACAGCCACTACTACTACAACAACTACAACTACAACTACTACAACAGCTACTACTTCTACTACTACAACAGCTACTACTACTACTACTACTACTACTACTACTACTACTACCACTACTACAGCTACTACTACTACCACTACTACAGCTACTACTACTACAACTACTACACCTACAACTACTACAACAGCTACTGCTACTACTAATACTACTACAACCACTACTACAGCTACTACTACCACTACCACTATTACTACTATTACCACCACCACCACCACTACTACTACAACAGCTACTACTACTACTACTTCTACTACTATTACAGCTACTACTACTACTACAACTACTACTACTACTACTACCACTACTACAGCTACTACTACCACTACCACTATTACTACCACTACCACTATTACTACCACTACTACTATTACTACTACTACCACCACCACCACCACTACTACTACTACTACTACTACTACTACAGGTACTACTACTAAAAGTGCTTCAGATGGGGTTATATGAGTTCTTCCATCCCTATGATTGATTTATTTCTATTTTGAAATCAAACCCTGGCATCTTTCTCCCTGTCCTTCCATGTGAATTTGGGAAAAGCCCGAGGCAGGGAGAGCAGCAGCAGGACACCCATACTGAGCGGAACAGATATGGGATCAATGACTGTGGTAGGTTGAAGGTTTAGGCATCAGATTCACTGTTTAACATCGATAATAATCATATAAATGAGCACGAAAGAGGACATAATAAGAATTATAATCTAAAAAAGGAATTATCAAGGCTCCTACATTGTACTTTATAGCAGGAACTAAGTGGTCACTGTTTTTACTATTACTGTTGTTACGTGTGTTGTATAGCTTTAATAATTTAGTAATTTAATATGTAATATGATTTAATGTGAATATCTTCTATGTAAAAAAAGTAAATGTTAAAATTAATAACAAAAAAACATAATTTTGTCAATAACTAGCAAAATAAATTAGAACATGTAATAAAAACCAAATGAAAAACAATAAATGTCCAAGATTAGGTCACACTGACAGACTGATCTGAACCAGCTGGACAAATGTACAGATATTTTATCACCTGTTTTCTTGTGTTGTTTTTTGTTTTTTCTCATTAAAGCTATCCTGTACGATCTGGCATTTTTACGCTTTTCTTCTGTAATCTAAAAATTCTCCTAATAAGCATGTAGCAAACTAAAATGTAAAATAAATCCACCAGGTTTTGAAACTTAAAAATATTTAATTCTCATATATTTCTGATAAAAGTCTGACCAATCATTTTATTTGGTCCGAATAAAATGATTGGCCGAGCTTCCTGTCTGCCATCTGTTGCCCCGTCCCATGTAAGTTTCCTACCACTGTCACCACTTGTGAGTCGTACGCCTCTATGGCAGAGGGGCAGAGCGGTCTTTGAAAGATATTAAAGAACAGCAAAGAACTTTCAAAGACCGTCCAAGGCGAGCTGCCACTTCCACCCCCAGCTGCTCACACAGAAAATAAACGGCACAAAAAGACTGGAGCAGAAAAAGCTGCCCAAAAGAGAATTCTCGATTCAGCAAGAGGTAAGACGCGTATCCGGAGCTGAAAAGCGATGAGATGGTGGGTGGAGTTTCTGCTGACAGGTACTTTCAGTTTGCCTAATTATAGAACGCAACATTACATGTGATAACGCAGCATCCAGATGCTATCAGTTAATATAATTCTGTAATTTTATGTTATTTGTGCACTGAAGATTAGTGTTAGCATCAGCGTTAACTTCACCTTTAGTGCAAACAAACCAAGCGTGTAGCATTAGCAATCACTTTAGATGTAGCTGTAGCATTATGGACAGTGTTCTCGGTGTCAGTGTTTGCACCAGCCTCAGTGTTTATTGTCAAGTTGTCATTGACCCTGTTCTCAAACCCAACTCTAGGGTTGTGTTGGACTCTGTTGGTCGTACAGTAACCAGAGATAGTTCAGTACATTGGTACAGGACTTCTCCGGCTAATATATAATGCTGGCTAGCTAACATGCGTGCGTCAGGGAAGGCAAGGCGCGTCAGAGGTCAGGCAGGGGGAAGCGGGTGGGACTTTTGAGGGAGGCGGGTTGTTCATATTCAAATTTTTACTAAGTGCTGTGCGACATGCCAGATCGGTAGGTATAGCTTTAAATTAGCAATTGTGTAAAAGTCCAGCATATTTACATGTTGTAGTTTTTCTATTGGTGTTCATAAATATTCCTTCTTCCTATCAAATAAATAAAGTGTCAAATAAATTGTAGGTTGTAGCTCATAATGTCTGTATGTGGTTCTGTTTGGAAAAATGTATTAACAACAGAATATACGAGTCATTTATCCATTCACGTAAAACATTCATGAAATCATAAAATAAAACCAAAACAAAGGAAGTGAATCATGAGAAGAACAGTTTCACTTTCATAAAATCCATTCAGCTCTAATTTCACAGAGACTAAAGAAGAATCTACAGAACGTAATTCTAAGATTAATTGTCGTTCAGAGCAAATATTATAACTTTCTTAAGTGAATTTTTCTTAATTAGTTTGTTTGACCTGTTGATGAATGACATCATGTAATAACAGCTACTGTGGTCATTTTACTTTTCATTTATAAGTTGTAATTTATCGACGCACAACTAAAAATAAGAGATATTTCCTTAATCATGAGAAACAGATAAATATGCATATAAATATTACAAGTGCATTTCCATTTATAAATAGCACTTGCCATTAATGAAATGTTTTCTGATGGTTAATATTAGAATATATAGTAATACCATCTTTCCTAATTAGATGACGCTGCAGAAATCTGAGCTGTGGTATCATCACTGAATGGACAAACACCATTTAATCCTTTCAATTTATTAAAATACACCATTTTGTTCAAACATGCTCTAATAAAAGAACAAGAACCATGAAGAGTGTGTGTATTTCTATATATGGGCTGAAATAATGTGAGGGATTGGATGTAAATCTCAAGCAAAGTATATATAAATATTACTCACATTAAGAGTATAGCATTGGTGAGTAAATTAAACATTTGTTACACAGTATAAATGTATATAAGTCAAAGAAAGTTTTCTAATGAAAGCATTCATTATATTACATTATAAAGAAACATATTAGTTGTTACGTGATGTTAATGTATACTAGATAAAATACAAAAGCTGATGAATTAATGAATTAATATATATGTATGTAAGTCAATAGGTGTACACATGAGTGTAGTATATGTGAATACATCTGTACATGAAATCCTGATGAATATTCTAGTTAAAATGAGTAAATGTTGAGTGGGTAAAATTAATTACATATATATAATGATAATTTTTTTGTGTTAATTTTTGTTGTACTTGTTTTCTATTCTTTTCTTTTAAAATCAACCACAGGTTTAAAGTTAACCCTTAAAGACCCAGAAGTGTCTATTGATCTAAAATGTTTAAGAGGTTTTCAACCACTCATCCTATGAAATAATTCAGGTAAATATGTTGTTTCTCAGCATTTTAGCAGCATCAGATGCATCCATAGTGTCTGTAGTGAACATGGGAACACCGGCGTCTTCTTTAACATTGGTTCAACCAAAAAACTATGTAGTTTGATAAATGACAGTGATTGGAGATGCCTGTTTTTATGAACAATTAATGATACATTTTGCTGAAAACGTAATTTTTAAATACAGTTTACTGTTTTGATATAAAAACCTTTAAGTTTACTCTGAGCTTTTCTTAACACCTACACGGACAGTAAATTAAATATAGGAAAATACCTGATTTTTGCTGCAAAAATGCAAAGATAATATTTTAATAAATGGTGACAAATCACTTGGAAATGGTTAAGTATGGTGAAAAATTCCTTAGGACGTCACAGAAACATAGTCCTAGGTCTTTATGGGTTAACACATGCTGTGTCCTGTGTCTTGAACTATTAACCTCCTGTGCTGTTGTTGTCACGGTAGTGTCTGGTGGGTGTGTCCGGGGGCGGGGTTACCTGGCTCTGGAGCGCTTGTTGTTGGTACAGGGTCAGCCTGGCCTTAGTGTGCTCGTCTGTGGTGGGGCTCAGGGGTTTGGGGTCTGACATGGACCTCTGGGTGCTCTTGATGGGTCTGGGCACTGACGGGTGTCTCTGCGGCGACTCGGCGGTGTACGACTTCTGCTGAGGCGTGACGTGAGCCTTGTTAAGCCTCTCACTGGACAGGGAGGTCTCCAGCAGGCGGTGGGGGGACACTGGGCTCACCGGCGAGTACAGGACCTGGGGCGACTTGGGCGCCGCCTGCTGCTGCCGGATGATGCTGGAGATGGACTCGTTGTGGAGGTGGTTGTGAGGCTGATAGTTGATGTCGAGTGGGTCAGGGCGGCGGCGTTCGAACTTGGCGGCATTGGCGGCGAGCTGCTGCTGGCGCTGGTGGGTCAGGAGGTCGGTGGAACTGGACTGCTGGGTCCCGGCGCTGGAGGAGTACGGGCTGACCGTGGTGGGAACGCTGAGCTGGGGGGCCACGACGCCCTGAGACTGGGCCTCTGGGTCCGTCTGACAGGCCAGAGACTGTCCCTTCTGGGTCCGCTCAGGTCCAGAGATGTAATGCACGATCTCCACTTTATTGGGGTCCGGGACGGTGACGTGGATCGCTGGGGACACTCGTCCTAAGTGCTCCACCTCGGTCTGGCAGGACATTTCCCTGATGGTCTGGATGGCGATGCTGGAGGACACCATCTTGGACGGGTCGGTTTTGGTGTCGGTAGATGTAGTGGTGGCGGCAGCGCTGCCACTGCCGCCACCACTGGACTCGGAGTGTCGGGAGAACCTGGAGCGTCTTCGTCGGACCGGCTGCTCCGTCTCAGCTTTGTCCTCGTCGTCGTCGGTCTGGACGGAGCAGTCGACGCTGCGGCCCCGCCTCCTGCTGCGGTGACGCATCATGTACCTGTGACAGGTGATAACGATTTAAACTCAACAACGTCAGTGAAGTGGAAATGAAACGATGTCTTAATATTTAACAGCACTGATAAGTACAGGGTAATAAGGTTTAGATTGAGGACGGGTCAACGTGGATATATCTGTCAGTTCTCTGACACTGTTCACACTGCAGGTCTTAATGTTCGAATCGAAAAGAAGTACTGACTACAGTTTATCACAAACATCTGAAAGGATTTAAAGCTTTCAACAAATGAAATGAAGTAAAACGTTTAGTGTTTGTATTAGAGTAAAACAGCGGAAAACGGAAATACTCCTGTAAATTACAGGTACATCACGTGTAGTGAACTGACTGATACCTCTCCTCTCCGTCCTCGTCGTCCGTCTGCACACAGCTGTCCACGATGCGGCGGGGGGATCCGTAGAAGACCACCCCGTCCCCGTCCAGACTGTCCCTGCTCAGCCTGGTCATGGAGCTGTGTTTCCTCATGTTGGTCCTGGTCTCCATGTGCTCATCCTGGCTCCGAAGGCAGATCTCTGATGATGAGTTGGGAAGAGACCGCGAGCCCATGTGAGAGTCGACATACGGGTGGAGAGGCTGTCCGCTAACGTCCAGCTGCAAGAGACCGATGAGATTAAAGCTGGTGGTTAGTGGACCGTAATCCCTTAACCCTCCAGTATCCCGCCCAGAGAGGTCCTTCGTAAAAACCGAAAAAGCATAATTTGAGCAGTGCCGTAGTAATGTCACAACATTTTTCATATAGTATGATTGTACTATATGGAACTGTGTAAATGACTGTGTCATCTGCATAAAAGTGAAAGGTAGCATTGGAAAGGTTTTGAGTGATGTGGTTGATGTACAAGATGAACAGGAGAGGTCCAAGGACTGACCCTTGTGGATCTCCCCACAGTTGGATCAGTAAAGTCATATCTTATCATATCTTGATAATTACTGTAACTCTGGGTTGTCAAACTCATTGTAGTTCAATGGCCACATTCAGCCCAATTTGATCTCAAACGGGTCGGACCAGTAAAATAATTTTCTTTTCTTTCAATGTTTTAGAGTGAAAAAAAAACTACAATTACACAATGAAAAATGTAAATAAAATGAACAAACTGAAATTTTTGAAAAAAAAAGATCATTTACACACATGCGTTACAATATATATGCATTACAATTAATAAGGTTAATAATTGAGATATTTCAGGTTGTTCATATTCGTTCAGGTTATACACATTTTTTGTGAATGGATAGTTTGTAAACTTTTTGACACTAAAATGAAGAAATAAATTTGGAGTTGCATTTATTTATAGGTTATTATGATAGTGTTTCACTGGTCTGACCCAGATCAAATTACGCTGTATGTGGAACTGTAATGTGCAACTAAAATTTGTCTAATATCAGTTGATAAAGTCAGTGTAATTTTTGCATTTCAAAAATTCATTCCACGTGCCCTTTGGACCCTGTGGCAGGTGGTTTTGACCCACAGGCCGTATATTTGACACTCCTGCTGTAACTGGACTAATTGTACCTGGATATGACATGACTGATGTGTAAATGTTGGGAAGGTACTAATAAAACTGTTAGAAGTACGTCAGGTAGGTCGTCAGCGGCAGAAGTTAAGTGAGCGAATGTGCCTTCCTGCATGTTTTCATTCTGAACGACTTCTGGCCGATGGCTGCAGCTCCTGTTGCCAACGTCAGCTGATGCCTCCACCTCTCCGCTCACCTGAACGCCTTGAGCGACTGCGGCAGCTGCGGCTGTTTTCTGCCTCTTCTGCTCCTCGAGCTGCTGCTGGAGCTGCTGCTGCAGAGACTGGATCTGGTCGAGCTGAGACTTCTGCTGGGCCAGCTGCTCCCTCTGCAGAACAAGTTGTTTCTCTCGTTCTTGCTGCTGTTGTTGTAAAACCTGGAGCATGTTGAGGTGGAGTGGGCAACAGAAAAAAACAGAATGGAACCAGGCACGAACAGAGGGAAAAGAAAAGACGAGGAACCACGGAACAAGAAGGGAGAGAAGGGATGTGTGGGTAAAAAAAATGATGAAATGTGGAAAATGAGACAGAGATAGTGAAGACAGAAGACAAGATTGTTCACTTTTCCACATCGAATTGAATAAAAAACATCAAAAATGCAAAAAGGTTTCCTGAAACTGAACATGACATGGGGTTACTGCTGATGGATTAGTCTTGAAAATGGTTCCAAGTTAGTCTAACTAGTAAATACAACAAAAACCACAAGTAGAAGCGCAAATTAAATGATGTGCAGCCTTCACTCCAGTCATGTAATGCTCATAAGAAAATATTTGATGCATTTTCTTTGCTGCATAAATGAAAGGCTGGTGCGACGGAGGAGTTAGGGTTTTGCTTGTACTAGGGGTTATGAGATGCATATTAATCAAGTCATCTCTGGAGTAAATCATTCTCATTATGAAAGGCTTCCACACCTGTTTAACAGAGTTAACTTGAAAGATTTTCAACTGCTTGTTCTATTAAAAGAAGAAGAAAATTGTCACGTTAGCCCTTCCTTAAACTTTTATGCAACTAAGAGCTGAGAATATCAACTTATTAAAATATGTACTCGCTATTGATTAAACCAACATGGGATTCAATATTGGTGCTATAAATCAGACCAACAAATACACTACAGAGCTGCTTTTCAATTTTCTTTAAATATAAATGAGACAAACAAATGCATACTGAGCATCATCATTTTCTGTTTCACACACAAACATGCACACATCATATACAAGAAATGTACAGTAAGATTAATAAGAGCATGCAAAGCACAAATATAATTATATACATCAGGCTGATGCAGTGTAAACATCTCCCTGAAGAATCTAAACTAGAGACGACGTTAAAACACTGGACAAAATGTATGGACTCGAATTAGAGTCAATAAGATTCTGAGTGGATCTGTAGTTGAAAAACCTGTAAAATAAATCTGCATTAGGAATTAATGTTTGATTTATATTTGTCCAAAATTGTGTGAAACATCTACTTTTTGATTGAACAGTTTAATTGTTTTGTTTGTGCTCATGGTCCAATCAGATTACAGAGTTTTCCAATTTGTGTCTTTATGTTCCTTCACATTTTTTCCTTACAGATTTCAACTTCTCATGCAGGTTTTCAACTACAATCTCTGAAATTATTTGGGAATATGAGCTCAAAATTGTATTATTTCAAAATTTGGTCCATAAAAATGTCCAGTAACCGCGTGTTTACATGGACTTGAGTTTCCTGATTATGTCTGGGTTTTTTTGGAAACTGGTATCCTGTAGCTGTTGCTACAGGCTTAAATAGGTCGACATTTGAATGCTTTTTCCATCTAAACTACACAGGTGTATGTCATTTGTGATTAATAAAAGAGTTAAAGGCTCCAGGAGGTTTGTGTTTCTGTTATGTCACTTGACTTGGTTTATCAGGTTCCTAAACTCAGGGTATGATATTTATAGAGATGCACCGATTGTGAAATTCTGTATATTTGTTATTGTTCATTAGAAAAAAAAAGCGCTTCACCATATTTTTTACTAAGTACCAATTAAATCACAGAAATTTCTGAAAAACCATGAATACAACACGACAGATACATGTTGTCCATGGTCATCAGTGAAATCAACAAGGCCGATATCATCTGATGTTGATGTTTGATACATCTGTGCATCCCTAGACGTTTACACATGCAAATACAAAAAACAATAATTACTGGGACATAAAGTCCATGTAAACACATCTACTGTCATGGGTTTTCACAGGTACTTTTTAGGGACATGCATTTATAAACATGCATGATGTACTTTGGAAAATTTTATAAAAGGATGCGTCTTGTAGAGAAGGTCCTTTACTGGTAGC
The DNA here is from genome assembly GCA_037367365.1 of Apogon talboti. NCBI lineage: Eukaryota > Metazoa > Chordata > Actinopteri > Kurtiformes > Apogonidae > Apogon > Apogon talboti. The sequence continues at coordinate 2,224,099 of JAPQRQ010000026.1, read as the reverse complement.
ACAACACACAAGTGACACTGAGGAAACAAAAATTCTAATAAAATTAAGGAAACAATAAATATCACCACAAAGAAAACAACAATTTACACCACAAAACACTAATGCAAGAGCACAGAACATTCAATAATGCACCAACTGTCAAATCCCACTGCACTGGATGCGCCTCCCTCTACCTGTTCCTTGATGCTCTGCAGCTCCTGTAACTCCCTCTGCACCAGAATCTGCTCCTTCTCCCTGTGAAACTTCAGCTCCATCCTTTCTCGCTCCAGCTCCTCATGCAGCCGAAGCTGGCGGAGTTTCTCTAGCTCTACGCGTTCCCTCTCCATCTGGAGGAGCTGCTCCTGCTGCCGGTGCAGCCTCTCTGCCTCAGTTTCACCCTCCTTGTGTATGGCGCCTGGTGGTGGGAATGGAGGAAGACCACCTGGAATGGGAACGCCACTGGAAGGGGCAGAAGGGCCGACAGGAGGCTGGGTGTAGCCGAGTGTGTTGGCGGCAGCTGAAAGTGAGTAGGCGTGGGCTGCTGGAGGTGGCTGCTGGGCGCTCGTTACTTGTTGCTGTTGGCTGTTGAGGTGAGCCTGCGACAGGTTTATTGGCTGCTGCTGTGGTTCTGTTGGGATCACAACTGTTCCTGGAGCGGTTGTCACCTCAGTGGACGTCACTGTGGCGCCTTTACCAAGGTAGACTGGTTCATCTTGGACGACAGCGCTAGAGGTTGTCATGGCGACAGACACTGGTGCACTGACTGGTGCAGAAGTCGTTGCAGCAGCTGGTGTCGTGGCAGTGGCTGATGTTGTCTGCAGAAGACCTGGTGCCGGATAACGGACTGGAGCTGGTCCAGACAGAGGCATCCTGGGGCTCATTGGCAGTCGGCTGAGACTTGATAGGGGTACAGGTGTCATGTTAGCGGAGGGGTAGGGCCTGTAGACTCCCCTCAGCAGTGGGCGAAGCACAGATGCAGGCTGAGTGGTGATGGGAAGCGTGGAGGCAATTGGTGTTTGGATGGTGGAGTAGATCATCCCATCAGAGGACCTGATAGCAGCAGGATACATTGCTCTAAGACTGGCCTGTCTGGCATTGATCAGATTGGTTAGAGCTTGATTGTGAGAGATTGGCTTTCCGTCGAGTCCAAAGAGAAGGTTTGATCTCATTCCAAGACCTGCTGCAAGTCTGGAGGTCCCAGGTGCTGCTGGTCTACCCAAGCTGCCATACTGCATCAAGTCTGGGTTGCTTCCATAGCGATCCATAGAGTTGAGTGCTGCACACATGCGGCTGATCTCTCTGGCAGTCGTAGCACTGTATTGAGCCAGATTAGCCTCCTGGAAGCTGGCAATGTCACGAGCAGTGTATCCATAGTCTGAACTGATGTTAGACAAGGAGTTATATCTCCTTATAGGCAACGTTTGAGTTGCAATGTCTCCTCCATGCCTTAAATCTGTGTAAGATCCATACATAAATCCTCCATAGCCTTGTTTCATTCCAGTTAGATCTACAAGGTCTCCCGTTGGCTGAAGATGTGGTTCTAACTTGGAGTGGTAGGACTGTAGCCCGGCTTCAGCTAGGTTTGTATCGGACATCGAAGGCTGAAGCCTGCCAGGGAATGGCAGCGTGTAGGCCTTACGTCCATCCATTGGATACTCATGGTACCTTCCAGGATGTCTTTCTGTGTCTGACTCATATGTGAGAGGTGGAGCAGAAGGAGGTCTTATGCCTTCTTTCTCTGATGTTCCGACACAGCTTCCACCAAATGGAAGTCGGTAAACAACATCACAACAAGCTGGTGGGTTGTCAGGCTTGATCTGGCCTCCAGTCAGATCCATGGCATCCTGCCCTTCTTCTACTTTCACTAACTGGGTCACAGTTCTGGCCTGCTCTGGTCCTGAGTCCATCTGGACTACCATGCTATGTGGCGATTTACCCCCAGGCATCAAACCAGGAGGACTAGTTTTCCCTTTCAACTCAACAGGACCAGTTCCGTACAGTTCCGGATTAATAACAGGTGACACAGCGCTGACCACCGCTGAGGCTGTGCTGGTTTGGCTCACAATCAAGTCCTTTTTCAGCAAAGGGGAGATCTGGCTTGTGAGGTTGTACCTTCCCAAAACAGTTGCTTGTTGCTGCTGCTGTTGCATGTGGTGATGCTGCAACTGCTGCTCAAGCAATTCTTGTTGCTTTTGCAGCTTCTCTTGTTGTTTTTGGAGTTCTCTCTGCTGGATACTGAGGTCTTCCAGTTTGGCATCAATTTTAGGGATTGTAGGATCAGTTGGAGGTGGTTTGTTCTGAGAAAGACACACAGCTGAGCCCATGCCCTGACCAAGATCCACACGATTTTGAAGTGGATCTCCATAGACGGTTGGTTGTTTGGGCTGGGTCATGAACATGGAGGCTGCCACAGTGACACTCACAGTGGTTGGTGTGGTGGTCTCCTGGGCATTCAGATTCATAATCAGTGGTTGTACAATTGTTGAATGTCTGCTCCCCTCTGGCCCACCATGGTATTTCCTGCTTTCAGTGGCCAAAGAGGTGAGATCCATCCCCTGGTCAGTTATAATAATCGGAGCAGGTTTAGTAACTGTTCTGAGGTCCACAACACTCCCACCTTGTATCATCTGGCCCTGCTCCACCCTCGAGGTGCCTGGGACCGTGGATATGCGACAAAGGGAGATGTTATCCATTGACATTGAGCCCCTTGTATAAATGCTGGCTGTGGTGACCATACTTGTTCCCACATTGACTTTCTCTACTCGTTGTGTTCGGTAGAAGCTGCGTGTTGGAGATTGCTGATATGGTGGTGTGTCTGGTGGGCTGCCACAGGGAGAGTATGTGTCAAATGTTGATTGCCGACTGAATCGGGTCGGTGAAGACAGAGGAGACGTAGCAGTGTTTACAGTCATTGGCCTAGCTGGGCTTGCAGGTGGGGAGTATGGGGTTTCTTGGGAAGACTGTTGGCGATAAAGCCGAGGCGATACTGATCGATGTGATGTTTGAGTTCCCTGAGCCATCACTGGGGATGTTGGCCCAGAACCAGCTGAAGTGGAGTCCATGCGTAAAGCTGAACTGAACGTCTGTGTAGAAAACTCAGCTGTGGCCCGTCTAGAGGGTGAACGGGTGGGACTCTGTGGTGGAGGTGATGGAGAAAGAGGAGGACTGGTGCTCCTGTAGTAACTTGTATACTTTGGAGAACGTGGCTCGATGATTCTTTCAGCAGAAGATGTTGAACTGTCTCGCACTTGGACTCCTCTTGTTTCCCCAACTCTTCTGGTGATCACCTCCCTTTGGCTGTAGGCTTGGGTAATCTCTGCAATTTTGCTGCAGACACTTGAAACTGTAGCAGAGGATGTGGGAGTACCATCCCTATGTCGGCCATATATCGAAGACTGTGTAGATGTCATAGTGTGGCTTGCGCTTGTCTGGGATATGGTGACTGCATCTCTGGCATAGACACCGTAAGCTGCAATGGTGGTGGCAGCTACAGTTGGAGTTATCCCATTTTTTCCTGCTTGAGTCTTTATCCTGTCTTTATGTCCATCCTTTGCAGAGAAATGTTGTGTTACTCGAACATCAGGGATCCGCCCTCCTGTCTCAGCAAAGGAGACCGGTGCTGAGATCTGAGTCGGACTGGTTCCTGGAGTCAGAAGAGCATTGCTTTGCTCAAGTAGCTTAGCAAAGGCTGATCCGGTGTCCAGAAGCTGCTTGTCCGGGTATGAGCTTTCAATCTCAATCTCTACTTGCTCGTCAGTTGCCTGCTGCATTTTGGTGATGTTCTGAGAAGTCTGACGGATCTCCTCATAAATATCTGTTTCTGTCTCTGCAGCCTCGTTGTCATAACCTGATTGGTCTTGGTCATAGTCATACTCATCGTCATAGCCTTGTCCGTTAACATCTTCCTCGTAGTACTGGCCGTGTCGTGTATGTTGCTGCTGCTGTTGCTGTTGCTTCTGTTGTTTTTGAAGCATTTCAGCCTTCCTCATCATCTCCTCATACACCTCTTCTGCACTCTTCAGTGGTTTGGAAGTTGACGATGGTGCTGTGGTGGTTGTTGTAGTTGATGATTTCTCTATTGGGGAGTACAGGGACATAAAGGTAGGCAGGTTGTACTCGCTGCCAGACTTGTAGAGTTTAGACTCATATCCTTCAGCCTCTGAGTCAAGACTTTGAGGTGAGTATTCAGAAGCAGATGATCGATGGAGTTCCTCCATTTCTGCAGCTTGCCTGAGCTCCTCTGTTGGGGAAGCATCTTCAATAGGCGAGAGGTTGCTTGGTGGTGTCTTGGACCTCTCACGACGCCTTTGGGCCCTCAATTCCTCTTTATCCCTCTTGGTTTTTCGGGCTGTGCTCCTGATTCTCTGCTGTTCCACTTCCCTCATCTTCTCCTGCTCCCTCAGAAGCTCTTCTTCCTCTCGGAGCTCATCTTCTTCAGATGAATCTTCAATGGTGGGAAGGAGTGGGCCATGGGAGCGATGTCGTGCTTTCCTTTGCTGCTTGGCCTCTTCCAGACGTTGCCTCCTGCTGGGGCTGCTGTCGCTGTCCTCTTCCATGGAGGAGATGGAGGTTGGAGATTGGCCTGAGCCATATGAAGAAGAAGTGGGAGGCAGAGTGGAGGAGTAGTCACCTCTGGAACGTTCTTCGGGAGATCCGGTCAGACTCTCCATCTCTAATTCTGGTTCCCGGTCAAGACTCAGGTCATTTTCATTGCTCAGCTCCATGTCTCGGCTGTAGCTATTGGTGTTGTTGAGTTCAATGGTTTTGAAGCGCCTCAGGCCTCCTTGTGATGCCATCACATCTTCCTCACCTTCTTCTACAGAGCCCTTGTAAACATCAGTTGAGCTCTTTGTTTCCTCCTCAAAACTGCTGGAGTGATGCTGAAGCCGCCTCTTTTCTTTCCCTGAGTCAGAGATGATGTGCTTATGGTGACTTTTCTTAGGTTTCTGGTAGCCATATCCTTCATCTTCCTCATCGTCTTCCTCCATCTCCTCCTCCTCATCCTCCTCGTTGTCTTCATCAGCACTCATCTCCATTATCTGCCTCCTCATGAATTCTTCGTCGGTCATCTCAGTGGGCTCGGTCTCTTTCTCTTTCTTTTTCTTCTCCTTCTTCTCCTCTTTTCCTTCCTTCCTCTTACTCTCCCAGTCTCCTCCATCCTCTTCCTCCTCCAGAATGTCCTCCAGTTCCTCGTCGGAGTCGTATGCGTCCGGTGGGATTGACAGTGAGCGTGGACGTTGCTTCCCCCTGTCGTCCAAATCCCTGTCTCTGTGTTTTCTGCCCCTTCTGTCCGGCTTCTCTTCGGAAAGACTCTTTTCAAGCAATGGCCTCATGGAGCTTTCCAGTTTGGTGATTTCTGAGGGGCTGGGTGGCGAACCCCGGCCGCTGATGCCCCTCTCGCTCAGCTTCATCTCCTCTTCTTGGATCAGACCTGTGATTTCACTGTGGGAGCTGGAGATGCCATCGGAGGAGTATCCAGTGTCACTGAGGCTCTGAGGGCTGCGCGACAAGTCTTGAGTGCTGTTGTTCTTTGTGTCCTGAATGAAGTATAAGAAAGACAGAAAAATCAATTAGTTCTTTGGAAGAAAGTTTAACGCAAAAAGTATATAAAGTGAGTTCCTTTTTATGCATTCAACTTAAACCCAGCGAAATGAAGAATCATAGTTTCAGAGCTTCCAATGAAAGGAAACAATTAAATTAAAGCAATTTTTCCAGTAATTACTTTGTTTTTTAGCAAACATTTTCAAAAGTTAATAGATTTGCCAATATTTGTTGTACATTTTATATGGAAGACTAAATATCACCATCAACATTTTTTAAGAATAAAAATCAACATATTTACTGAGAACATTTTTTGTCAAATACAAGTTAACATGGGAGTTAATGCTGATACGAGCTGTTACCTCTTAAAATATTTGGTAGTTTTCCTCTGTTAGTATGAGAAAGTAAGGATTTAGGACAGTCTAACCTAAGAGCAAAAAATTGAGATACTAGATATTTTTTTGAATTAAAACAAATTTTTGTCATCCCCAACAAATAATTATCTGTTTTTAGTGAGACTGTCATTACCGTAAAAATAAACCGGTTATTGCAGTATCTAGCTAATGCACTTTGCTGCGGATTGCACAGACAGTTACTAAAGAACTCTGACCAAAGATCATGATTTTATGAGGATTTTATTGGTGTAAAGTGAACTCAGAATGCCATCTGGCCAATCAGAATCGAGTGTTAGGCAATGTCTGTAATAAACCAAATTACATTTTCTTAGGAAGCCTTAAATTGATTTCACATTTGCAATATTATTTTAGACTTCACTAATAATGTTTTTCAGTAACATCAGATGATGAACACACCACTGATTATTACAGATGTTATAAAGTCAATCATACAACCTTAATATAGAGAATCCAATATTGCATAAAATTTTTTTTGTCAAATAGATAATATGGTGATGATGAAGACGATTTTTATTTCATTTTCTGGGCAAACATTCTCGTGTTCAGGCTGCACACGGATTAAAAAAAAATTAGGTCAGTCTTTATTTTACAACCTATAATGAACAGAGTACCTATGTCTGAATTATGGTGTTTTCTCTAACTTATTTGTAGGAACTGGGAACAACTCCTGTGTAGACTGTATGTATCTGTTTAACTATTGGGTATGTAATTTACAAATACTGGGTTATGTTAGAAAAGGAAGTGGAAAAAGAAGTAAAAGGGGTTAGGGCAGGGGTGTCAAACATAGGGCCCATGGGCCAAAACTGACCTGCCAAAGGTTCTGATCTCGCCCGTGGGAATTTGCAAAAGTATTACATTATACCTATAAATAATGACAACTCCAAATTTTTCGCTTTGTTTTAGTGCAAAACATAACAATAAATTATGAAAATATTTGCACTATCCTTTAACAATAAAATATGAATAACCTGAACAAATATGAACAACTTGAAATGTCTAAAGAAGATTAAGTGTAATTTTGACCAATATTCTGCCTGTTACTAAATGTTTGGTGCCTTTTTAGATCCGATCCATAATGCACATGTATAAATCATAAGTTGAGGCAGAATGTTGTTAAAATTGCACTTAGTTTTTTTTCAGGTTATTCACATCTTTGGTGTTTGGATAGTTTGTAAATGTAAATATTTTCATAATTTAATGTTTATTTCTTTTGCACTAAAACAGAGAAAAATATGGAGTCATTATTTATAGGTTATTATGTTATCATTTTACTGGTCTGACCCACTGGAGATCAAACTGAGCTGAATGTGGAACCTGAACTGACATTAGTTTGATATCCATGGGTTCAAGGAAGAGAAGGTGGAAGAGGAAAAAGAAGTGAGAGAGGAAGAGGAAATTAAAGTGAATGGAACAAAAGAATGGAACGAAAGAAGCAGAGAAAGAAGAAGTGTAAGTAGACAAGGAAGTGGAAGAGGAAAAGAAAGTGAAGAAGAGGATGAGGAAGTAGGAGCACAAGAGGCAGCAGAAGTGAAGCAGACTAGAAGAAGAAGTCCAACAGGAAGTGGAATATGAAAAGAATGAGAGGAAGAGGAAGTGAAAATCAAAGAGGAAATTCCATAACATTTTTCCTGTACACATTAAACACATTGAAGGAAATGAACCTACTGTGAAGGCTAATCCCTGCAGATAGTAACTGGTCTGTTCATATCACTGTGCATCAGTCCTGGGTTTATGTAACTACTATAAAACCTTTGTACCATGATGCACTGTTTCACAATTAATCAGATTAATCAAATGTTTTGTATCTTTTATGCTTGTTTAAGTTTGTCTGTTAAAAATTACTGAATGAGCTGACTCAAGTTGACCCAAAACAATATGACTTTATCACAAAATAGTTGATCTGGTCCTGGTCCTGGTCCGGGTCTTAATCATGACCTGGTTTTGGTTCTGGAGGTCTGGACTCTGTCAGTCCGAAGACATTAAGATAAAGTCGTTTTAACGGCGTTAAGATGTGAAGCCGATCAATGACTAGACAGAAAAAAGGTAATTTTAGCACCTGAAGACAGAAAACAATCAAACTACCGTGAGCTCATTCAAGGGTTTTCGTGAGTTTTATGCATATTTGATGATTTAATTGTGTTTTAATGGCATATGATAAATGTGTATTATCCATTATCTCTGGGACATTAACTATCAGTGATGATGTACTAAATATATACATAGGAATGCATTAACGAAGGGCTATTTTCATTAGGGTTATGAGTCTGGGTCGACTGGGTAAAAGTATAGAAGAGAATTTATCCATGAAGTAAATGTATTATAATCAATTACAATAAAGAGATCATAGACACCGTACATTTCCTTTTGGACTGAAGTTGAATGCATATGATTTATCTCATGAATAACGACAGATAGAGGAAAGAACAGGACATATCTGACAGAAAAGGCTTGAGTTCATTACAACAGATGTAAATACAATAAAACAACGTACAGTTACATGACGTTAATGTGAGACTTTCCCTTCCTATTTCCAAAACTGAGTACAACCTGTGTGAACAGTACACTCTACTAAAGTCTAGTGCTGCTCTTTGGACAAATACTACAAATATAAAGAACATTTAAACGCAATACAAGTTTATAGTATACAGCAGGGGTGTCAAACATGCGGTCCGTGGGCCAAAACCGGCCCACCAAAGAGTCCAACCCCTCCCATGGGATGAATTAGACTGAGATATTAACAATCAAGGGGTCACCGACAGCTCAATATGATGGAATAGTGGATGAGACCAGTAAAATAATAACATAATAACCTGTAAATGATGACAAATACAAAGTTTTCTCTTTGTTTTAGTGTAAAAAAAAGTAAAATTACATGATGAAATAGTTTACATTTGCTTTCACAAAAATGGTGAACAATGAAAAAAACCATGAACAACCTGAAACGTCTTAAGACAAATGAGTGAAATTTTATTAATATTCTGCCTGTTACTAAATGTCTTGTGTATTTTTAGATCCACTGTGATCTGTAAGTTGTAATATACATTTGTAAATGAGGCATAATACTGTTGAAACTGCACTTTAAATTTTTGTACGAAAACAAAGAAAAACATGTGGAGTTAATTTATATCGGTATATCAGATCAGAATCAGAACTCTTTATTGTCTTTTAAACATTACATCATAGATGCACTGCAAAATAAAAGGACGTTGCATTGGTCTCAATAAAAACACAGATAAAAGACTAGTAAACAGGATAAAATAGTATAGAAATACATAAATATTCATAAATAAATAATGAAAATATTAAAATCAGTGTTATTAACTTAGTAAATTGCACTTATTTTTTCTTAATAAATTTCAGGTTGTACATGGTTATTCAGGTTGTTCACATTTTCATAATGTAATTTTACTTTTTTTAGACTTATAGAGAAAAATTTTGATTATTATTTATAGGCTATTGTGTTATTATTTTACTGGTCTGGCTGATTTTAGATCTAATTGAGCTGAATGTGGAACCTGAACTTAAGTGAGTTTGACATCCCTGGTTTACAGTTGATGAAATGACATTATTATACAGATTTGGATTCTCTAACACTTAGTGGAGCCATTGATGGAAAGAGGTTAGTCACAGTTTGTTTGTCCATTTCTCTGATGCCTTTAGAAATTAAAAGAGTCCAGGTTATTGATGATGAGTTCAACATAAGATTGTGGAGTTAAAATGACATACAATGTAACATAAAAACCACAACTCATTCATCAATGGCTCGGTCTCAGACATCTGTAATAAGAACATGCCAAACCATGATCTCAAAGGGACTAACCTGGTAAATGAAAGGGGGAGGGTGGAGGAAAGAACGCAAAAATACACAAAAAATGATGACAGAAAACCCTCTGACGCTGGTTTTAGTGCTTCAGACGAGGCTCTACTTTAGATTCCTAGCGGATCTGCGAATGAGGAAGGTCTGCGGTGGATTAGAAAAGGCCGAAGGCAGCGTTACTGCAGCTGGAGGCCTTCGGTTTTAGCATACTGATGCCGTGCCAATCTCTATACATATTTCAACAGGAGCGACGGCTGCCGCTGAGTAAGAACAGTCACTATTTCACTCATTCTGCCTCTGTTTCTGCCTCCCTCCCCGAGGTAATCCACCAGTGCTTTGCTGCCACTTGCAGCCTCAGCATTCTGCGAGGAGGGGATCGATGACATGCTTTACCAACAGCCAAAGAGAAGAGTAAATAACAAACAGCCCTGAATGACAAACACAACACAGGGAGCGCCAGGAATTAGACCCGGACCGTAACGTTGAAAAAATAACAACAAAAACACTAGATTACGAACGCAGACGCAATTACAACGGGAAACTTTGACAAAGGCAGGATATGATCAGAAAATGGGGAGATATTAGTGGTGTTTGTATTGGTGGAGGTGTTTTGTGTAATGAAAGAGCACAGTTCACATCCTCAAACACACAAAGACACTGACAACACAACAGTCTGTAAATAGGCCGCACTCACACACATTCTGGATCAAAACAGGTCTATTAATACTGAACAGAACTCCACACTGCTGCTGGGTTCCTAACAGTCTATGGCATGGGGTGTCAAACATGTGGCCCGTGGACCAAAACTGGCCCATCAAAGGGTCCAATCCGGCCCCTGGGATGAATTTACAAAGTGCAAAAATTACACTGACGATATTAACAGTCAAGGACATTGGGCTCATTATAGTTCAGCTTCCACATTCAGAACAATGTGATAAAAGTAAAATAATAACATAATAACCTGTAAATAATCAGTCCAAATGTTGTTCTTGGTTTAATGTGAAAAAATAATATTACATTATTCCTATAAATAATGGCAACTCCAAATTTTCTCCTTGTTTAAATGCAAAAACTAACATTAAATTATGAAAATATCTACATTAACAGACTATCCTTTAACAATAAAATATGAATAACCTGAACAAATATGAACAACCTGAAATGTCCAAAGAAAATAAAGTGCAATTTGACCAATATTCTGCCTGTTACTAAATGTTTAGTGCCATTGTAGATCTGATCCATAATGCACATATATAAATGATAAGTTAGGCATAATATTGTCAAAATTGCACTAAAATTTCAGTTTTTTCAAGTTATTCCCATCTTTTTTGTTTGGATAGTTTGTAAATGTAAATATTTTCATAATGTAATGTTATCTTTTTGTACTACAAGGGAAACATTTGCGGTTGTCATTATTTTTAGGTTATTATTTTACTGGTCTGACCCCCTGGAGATCAAAGTGGGCTGAATGTGGAACCTGAACTAACATGACTTTGACGTCCATGGCCTATGGTTTATTACTGGTAAAATGATTGAGAATAAAAGCAGTATAGCATTAGTAATATAGGATAATCCTGACACTTTCCATTATGGCTGGTTTGATAATAAATGCTGTGTATTTCGATGAATCTGCTGATACAACATCAACCAGGGGCAGTAACTCCATATATTACAAATCAAATGTCACTGTAGTGTAAAATACAAACCACCAGATGTCATTAAGAAGTAACAGAATGTAAGAGGAGAAATAATTGTGTATAAATTCTAATGACAGGTGATGGCGACCACTTTGAAGACCTGGAGATGGATGATTATGTATAAAAACAGAAATGTGAATCTGAGCTCAGATTATCTGGTGTGGTCATTTAAGAGCATTGACTGTATAATTCATACACGTTGAATCTAGTGCAAAATTAACAGATAAAGCCCCAAACAGCCGCCATTGATCAAAACCGTCTACTGATCTAAACTGTTTAATACCTGTTGATCCACTAATCCTATCAATACATGTAAATAACTGGTGTAAAATACAGTCTACAGTCTTTTCGTGGTCATCAGATATGACCCATTTGGACGTTCAGAGGCGCCGTAGTGAACACACCACATTTCTAATAATACACTTTTAGATGAACATGCACAATATTTAATGGAAAAAGTGGTTTATGAAACAAGTTGAACAACTACTTTTTAGACATTAAAAAAAATTCAATGTGACTGACATTTTTTTTCTGAACCTATTTTTCATGGAGTTCCATAAATGTCCACTCAGCTGGACACCATGAGCTTAACTTTAGAAGAAAAGAAATATGTACTGTATTTAACAAACCAACATCAGAAAAAGATCAACTGTGTGAAAACTATAAAATACAAACATGTTTAATGCTGCATTCTAATGCTAGTTGATACCCATTTTATGGAGAAAAAGACCTTTGTCTTTTAAAAAAAGAAAATAATAAAAATAATGAAAGAAGCCAAACTGCAGCCACTAACAGACGCCTGTATGTTCCACTATGGACAGGATGAAGGTAACAGAGATGATGATGATGATGATGATGATGGTACGTGTGTAACTGTACTTACATCATAGTGCCTGGACTTCTTGATTTCCTTGATGGGTGTGATTTGTTCTCCTTTCTTCTGCGAGGTCTTGGTCTCTTTGGTGGTCTGGGTCTCTGGTTCCATCTTGGCTTTGTCCTCTTTCGGTTGTTTCTGCATCTCCGGTGCTGGTGTCGTGGTCTTGATGTCCGTCGGCTGTTTGGCGGCGGTGGGGGCGGTTGGTCCGGTGCCGGCTCCGGGCCCCGGGGCCGTGGGTTTCTGGGTCTGGGGGGGTTTGGGCCCCTGCTGGGCGGTGGCCTTGTGCAGGGGGCTGGACTGTGGGCCGGACCCAGACGGCGCCTGGTGACGGGGCGAGCCCGTCGGCTGGTGTTTGGGAGACGGGTGGGGGACAGGAAGTGGAGGCTCGTCCAGGCCGCCGCCGGACATCAGCCGCTGGGTCTGACAGTTGAGACATAACCACTCCTTCTTCTGCAACACACACACACCAAACAGGACATTAGTGGACTCATACAGTTCCAGAAAAGACAGTGATTGAACGGATCCATAAAGACATGTTCATTAATGTCCATTAATGTTCCCTCTAATGTCTTCTATATCACATTTATATCAACATTTAAACCTGTCCCACATTTTCATCCACTGATTTGTTAAATTGTTGATTCAGATCAAAGACGGCAACAGAATGTTACTATAATAAACTCCAGGGGTCAGACATCAGAAAATGAATTAGGCCGTAACGCATGGATACTTTCAGCAGTTATTCAACAATAATGGCATGAAAGAGAGAAATGATATATTATACTGTATTATATTACAGTACATTATATTGTACTATATTATATTACATTATATTATATTGTATATAACATTATACAATATTATATTATATTACATTATATTATATTATACAATATTATATTATATTACATTATATTGTATTATACAATATTACATTATATTATAATACATTACATTATCTTTATTTTCATAGTGTTAATTTTTTTCCATTTCTTAACTTATTTAGTTAATTTTTCTTCATTTGCTGATTAGTTTATTCACTTACATATATTTACTTTTTCACTTATATTTTGTGATGATCAGAGAAGTGAAGAAGTGAACCTGAATTGTTGCAAAAGAGAAATAGTTCCTCAGTTTCCATCAACCTTCACTGATGTGACGTCTGTAAATGATGATGATGTCATTGTCTTCAGTAAACGTGTGTTATTAGATGAGTCTCTGTTTAACTAATGGTGTTGATGTGATGTTCAGTGTGCATCCTGTTGTTTCTGTCTGTATTTACTGACTCTGTTTCTGTGCTTTTTCTTTTGTCTTGTTGAATAATTGTCAGATTCATCCTCTCCGTTGTTGTTCTGTTTCTGGATCTGCTCTAATCTTGGTGGTTCTTTTCTATTTCTGCTCCGTCTTTACTCCATGAATCTGGCTCTGAGACATTATCACTAGAGGGACCAACACCTGGGCTTTTCTCCTCTGGACACTAGAAAAAGACCATTCGCTTCATCTACAACAGGGGTGTCAAACAAACAAAAATATGGAAAATATTTGCAGAAAAATGCAGATTCTCTCAGATTAAAGTTATAAAAGTTGAATGTATGATAAAATTAAAAAAACAGTTATACATGAACGTCACAAAGAACTCATTTTGTGAAACCGTCCCATGTCTTTTCTTACCAGATTACGATAATGCATTTGTTTATTAGTTTGATTATTTTGATAATTTTTGTTCATTTTGTTGATTATTTTGACTGTCCATCTGAATACATCACAGGGAGTATATTCATATGTATGTGTCCATATGTGTGTCCTTATGTGTGTTAAGATGTGTATATCCATATGTGCATTCATTTGTGTGTATAATCATATGTGTGTGTAGGTATCATGGCCTGCAGTGTGTTTCTGTACGGTGTGTCCATATATGTGTATATTCATATATGTGTATTAATATGTGTGTGTGTCATACGTGTGTCCTTATGTATGTGTGTGTGTGTGTGTGTGTGTGTGTGTGTGTGTGTGTGTAGATCTCATGCCTTGCAGTGTGTTCATATGTATATGTGTGTGTGCATGTGTGTGTATGTATGTGTCTGTACAGTATCTTGTGAGGCTCATTTTTAGCCTCTACAGTCTCTGAACTCATTCCCCTTTTCATTCCCGATGGGAGAACATTCAGTTCTACAGCTGTGCGGGTCTGTGGGTGTGTGTGCTTGTGTGGGTCTGTGTCCTTATGGGTCTGTGTGGGTGTGTGTGGTTGTGAGTCTGTGTGTGTCTGTGAGTGTGTAGCTCCCCTCGCTGCACCACTTAACCTACATAACACAAACAATCGTGCTCCTTCTGCTGTCAATAACGCTCAGTGAAACGCTCCATCAGGCCTAATTCTGTCTGAAGAGCGCGGCTGCCTCTTTTCATCCTCTGCTTTTATTATGAGGAATATTATGCACTTGGATCCTCTCCTCTATTTGTCACATCTTCTTTCTGTCTCCGTGTCTTTGTCCTTTGGAAGCTGCAGCTGTGTGAGGCAGGTCTGCGATACTTCAACCTGCACAGGCTTTGACATTTATCCCATGATGTCCACATGTCCAGGAGGACGAGGACGATACGACTGTAGATGTTGCCTCTGTTTTTGGTTTTATTAACCCTTTAAGGACGACCATTATAACAGGCCGAGATTTCTTTATTTTTTTTTTTTTACAATAAAAGTCTCAGAAAATGTCTTTTTTTCCCGATTCTTTTGCCCCTTATCTATATCTGGCCTTTAATTATCATTGTTTTATGTAATAAATACTTAAAACAGTGTGTAGTTAAAAAAAAGACTTGATTGTTTATCATATTTATCAGGAGAAACAATTTCATGAGATGTCCGTGTAGGTTCCAAGGACAAAAACCACAATGAACCATGAACTGAGAAGAACTGCCAAGAACTTCATGAGATTACAGAAATAAACTTTCAACTACTTTACGTGTGCATTCTGTGTCCCTGTTGTTCTTATTTTTGGTTCTTTCTAGTCATATTGATTCTGTGTGATAGTCTCTGCTCACTTTCTGTCTAATTGCAGACAGAGCCCCTCATTTCACTGACAAACACACCCATGATCTTCTGTTGTGTCTTTTATAGACAGTGCATCTCTTTGCCCTGGCTAGCTCTCTGCATTTAATATTTACAGATAAAATACAACTATCATTGAACTATACAAACTGGAAAATGCTGCTAAAAGTAATAAAAATCTTTCATCTCTCTCTCACCGACTGCACTCTGCTCCGCCCACTTCCACCCCTGCCCCTCAGCCAATGCAGACCTCTACCCTAACGTGTTATAGACCAACAGAAAGAACCCAATCTCAGCTAAAAGATGATATTTACATTTTGTCAAACTGTTCAGGAGTTACAGTGATTTTAATGTTTCATGAAGTTTAGTGTAAATCAGTAATTTAGCAACAATGTCGCATAGATAGCAGTGCAGTTGGTGTTAGTATTGGCTTTAACTTTGCATTTTTTAATTATTTTAGTCACTTTATGTTCATTTTCTTTATTATGCTTGTTCTTTTGCTGATTATTTTATTACATTTTTGTTAAATTTTTCAATGATATTGTCCATTTTTGTTCATTAGTTGATTATTGCATTCACTTTTGTTCATTTTATTATGTTCATTTACAATACATTACATGGATGTATATAATGTGTATATTTATGTGTAGCGTTACCATGGTAACACAGAGTTGTGTTAATATTTATGCAAGGTTTCAGGGTTCTTTCCAAAAGACACATCCTCAAACAGGGACATTACTCAGTAGAATGTACCTGCAGTTGTATTTTGGTTATGAGTATAAATGTATGAACGAGTCCGTTTACATGAAAATCCAGTATCTGTTATTGATCAGATAATTGTAATAATCAGATCTGACAGCATTTACACAAACTTCAGAAATACAATAACCAAAAACCCTGGTTTTGACGTTTCAGTCCATCATCGGACTTCTTTCAGAGTTTGCATGTAGTGGCGGTATCGTCTTCAGCTCCTGTCGCTATTACATGACTTCTGATTTCTAAGATTTTTTTTTTTTTACACATGTACAGATGCAGAAGAATGAAATAAATCAGATTATCAGGAATACATGCACAAAGACATCAGCGTACGGGGGGGAAACAATTTTTCATGATCATTAAAACTCTCATAACTCCAGAAATGGAATAATGATCAGGTTTTTAGTGTGTGTGTAAACACAGTATGTGTTGAATGACAAACAGTAAACATGAAGCTCACAGCTTTGGTTTTAGTCCCGGGTAGATGATGTTAACTGAAAATGCAAATCCAGTTCTGATCAGAGATGAGACTTGTTTCATACTGAGTACTATCAACCTCCAGCTCTGACTCATCCTCTCATCATCTTCACACATTCACACCTTCAGTTTCCTCTTTTCTCTAAACTTCCATCTTCTCTTCATTCTGCTCTTATTTCCTCTGCCTCCTTTCCTGTACCTCTCTCTCCTACTGAG
The DNA here is from genome assembly GCA_037367365.1 of Apogon talboti. Classification (NCBI taxonomy): domain Eukaryota; kingdom Metazoa; phylum Chordata; class Actinopteri; order Kurtiformes; family Apogonidae; genus Apogon; species Apogon talboti. The sequence continues at coordinate 2,207,283 of JAPQRQ010000026.1, read as the reverse complement.
CGAGGGCTATTTTTACCCAGAATGCCATTGTTCTGCTTGAGCGCACACTTCCCCAGCGCTGGCTGCTGCTTTAGGCTGCACTCTACCGCACTACACAAACACACACATACTGTAGATGTATGTAGACACATGGTACATGTCAACGCAAAATGGAGGAGGTCTGCATCGCTGAGGGGGGAGCAGAAGAAGAGAAGAAGAAGAAGAAGAAGTAGAAGAAGGAGAAAAGAAGAAGGGGAAGGAGAGGAAGGAGAGGAAGAAGAGGAAAAAGAAAAGGAGAAGGAGGAAAAGATGAAGGAGAAGAAAAGAGGAAGAAGGAGAAGAAGAAAAGGAGAAGTAGAAGAAGAAAAGACAGGAGAAGGAGAAGAAAAGAAGAGGAAGGAGAAGGAGAAGAAGAAAAGATGGAGGAGAAGAAGAAGAAAAGAAGGAGAAAAAGAAAGAAGAAAAGAAGGAAAAAGAAGAAAAGAAGAAGACGAAGACACCTGGTGGGTGAAGGACAGTAGATGTACATGTATCAGTATTTTAGCTCCGCCTCCAGTGATATGAGTCTGATGTCACTGTGGAAACATTGAGCTCTGGATCATCTCAAACATGGATTAAACCTAGATGTGATGTATCAGTGTATCTGGATCTGCATTATTTGACTGTTACAGTCATTTTTAGTTCATTTTCTTTATTATTTTTGGGTGATGTTACTTTTTGCGTCTTTTAAACAAATAGAATCAATAGTCGATGGAAGCGTTTCAGTGACTATTGGATGTTTGATGTATTTCCAGTCCAGATATCATACCCCGCCCCCTCCCAGGCCCCTCCCTCGGCATCAGACTCACTAATGAGTGTCAAACTCAGATGGTGTGAGTCTGAGGGCAGCTTTCACTGTTCGCTGCTCAGGTTGCATCAGTTGTGTCATCGTACGTGAGGAGACGACGAAGAGCCTCAGACACAAACTCCTTCTGCTCTGACTCTGTCTTTAACTCTGTCTCTGCTTTTCCTCCATTAGTTTTTGACCCATCATTTACACAGTATGAAAACACCCACTGCACGCACACACACAGTAAACAGTGATTTCAGGGGTTTCATCCACACACATTATCAAAAACACACAGACTGTCATTATCAGGTCACAGTCACATCGTTATGTCACTGTTTACTTCTATACCAGGGGTGTCAAACATACAGCCAGAATAAATGTGGAGCCATTATTTATAGGTTATTATGTTATTATTTTACTTTAGATCACATTGGTCTGAATGTGGAACCTGAACTAAAACCACTTCCACAACACTGACTGTTAATATCTTCAGTGTAAATTTTGCACTTTGTAAATGCATATCATGGGCCAGATTGGACCCTTTGGCGGACCGGTTTTAGTCCACGGGCCATATGTTTGACACTCCTGTTCTAATACAATAACCCAGAGACACACAACACACTGCCGTCTCTGAGCCAGGATGTAATCTGTATTCTGACAAAGTAGTGAAAACAGGCGTCATGTTCATGTGCACAAACACAAACAGAGTGTGGATTAAAGGTGGAGGATTTCATCCATCACAGACCCACAACAGGCTCAAGGATGGAGGGAAATGAATGAAAAGGGAGGAGGCAATAAAAGTAAATCGAGGAGAAAGGCGAATAGAGGAGAGGAATCCAAAAGGAGAGGGAGGGGAGGAAATAGAGAAATAAATTAGAGAAGCCAGAAGAGGAAGAGGAGGAGGAGGAGATGAAATACAGGAGTAAAATCAGCAGATGAGAAGAAAAACCACAGAACAAGGCAGTGAAAGAGAGAAAAAATAGTTCCAGTGTCCCTGTATGTCAGGTTCTGTTCTACTGAATCAATCCCAGTTGAATGTGTGAGGTTGTCAGGTTCTGTTCTATGTTCCA
>JAPQRQ010000026.1:2103431-2123661 GCA_037367365.1 Apogon talboti | reverse complement strand
GTGTAGATGGTAAATGGACAGTGCTTTACACTGCCTCTCATTCACCCATTCACACACACTCATACACCAGTGGGCGGCTGCTGCCATCCAAGGTGGTGCCAGGCTCCGCTGGGAAACATTTAGGGTTCAGTGTCTTACCTGAGGACTTTTTGCCAGGATTCAAACCGCCAACCCTTCGGTCGTTGTTTGACCCGCTGTACCAACTGAGCCACAGCCGCCCCTGTTTATCAATGTTCTTACTTCATATATTGGTCAATATATCTGTTATCGGCGATTATATTGGATATCGGCCGATACATCGGATATCGGCCGATATATTGGATATCGGTTTTTTTAACCCCCAATATCGGTATCGGCCCTGAAAATCCCATATCGGTCGGGCTCTAGTAGAGATAATACATATCTGTGGTATCCAGAAACACAAACTGGAGCCTTCACTGATACTAGAAGATTTATGCTTCCAGATGTGGAAATTCTGTTAAAATTACTCTGAAATCACTACAAATCAATGGATAGAACATTCTGTCAAAGATCCTGTAGGTCGAACCTTCAGATCTGACAATTTACTGAAAGGAGAGAGTTCCTTTGAGTTGGAAAATGTCATGATGTCCACCAAATCTCTCCAAGAGAACATCTCAGGGTTTTATTCCCCACTGTTCTACTCGGACTCCTAGCCTTATGACTGAGTCATTGTGGGAGGGGAATCTGGAGGTCACATTTAATCCTACAGATTGGACTGAGATCTGTTATATGGTCTTTCCAGAATGTACTTCAACTTCCAACACAAACATAATGACAAATTTTTCCATAGGATCTATTTCTGACCCATTCGGATCCAGAAAGTGTTCCTCAAGAGATCCAATATATCTAAGATTTTTGGTTAAATAATCTGAAAAGCATTAACAACGTGATGCAAGTTGAAATGAAACTAACAGTGATGCATAACTGTTTGTAAATCTGCAGCCACTGGAACATCATTAGATAAAACGGAAGTGTGTTAACCCTTCGATGCCTGACTGTTTGGACCCTGGAATGTATTAAAGACCCTAAAATAATAACATTTCATTTCAAAGATATTGCAAGAAAACAATGTCACTGGGTCATTTTGACCCACTTATGCATCTAAGGGTTAAATAGTAGCTGAAAACTGAATGAAGTCATTCACTAAATTGACTGACAGAATAAATGAGATTTAACGGGAGGGAAGGGAAGAGCTCAATCTGCAGATTTCTCCAGAAACTAATTAATGTGACACAAACGCACACACATTTCTATTAGCGTCCCTACATGCATGCAGAGGCAGCATGCAGAACGACTGCCAGGCAACAGGGAGGAGGAGGAGCTGCCAAGAACCTGACGAACAGCGGAGAGAAACCAGAGGATGGACTCAGGGAGCCAAGACACTGCACTCATACTTCTACTGACAAACCTGCTTTGAGTCTGTGTTTTGTTGTTGTTTTCCTCTAGTATTGACTGTGGACCTCCGGACAGTTCTGCTGTAAACAGTCTGTTTGTCGGAGGTAAACAGGGCCCATCCCTTCAGTCAACACAAGTGCATGTATGGTCAGTAATGAACACAAATAAACCAACATGTCCTAATGAGCTCAAGCAAACACGTGGCTTTTTTGCAACTCTGGCCCATTTTAATCTTCTGTTTTCTCTGCAAGTCTCACTTTTTGTGTTTATTTACTATTAACTGCATTCATAAGCAGATAGATGTATTTAGTAATGAATCTGACCATGGCTAAAACTCCTCAAGTGGGTACGAGTGCAGAAATATACAAAATGATCAAATGAAACACATTCATACATATACAAGTTAAAACTGCTGATACATTAAATATACTGGTTTAATTGCTGCATTCAGGGACCGAATGGAATTCATGTTTATTTATTGAGGTGATGACTCAAGTACAAGTTTGTCTTCATCTTTTTAGGTTCCTTAATACATTCTTCACTTTGAAATCATTCTGATTAGAAACTCTAACCAAACTGTTTACAAGGACACAAGTTTTTGTTGAATTTTGTTTATGTATTAACCAGAGAGAATGCACATTAATCATTTGTCTTTAGAAATTTCAACCATCACAGGGTTCAACCATTCTTCAAAAAGGTGTATTCTCCACAGAGTAGTTTACATTTTTGAACTCCATGTAATCTCATCATGTCTACTAATGTTTCCTCCAAAGATCTGGCTTATTGTGACCACAGACAAACAGTCAGGTTAATGGTTTATGGGGTTATAAGGTGTTAATATTTTCCAGTCAAACAGATACAGCAGAAAATATCATCGCAGGAAACATTTTAAGACTGATATTTGGTCCTGAGTAAAAGCTGAAGAAGCCAGATGATTATTAAGTTACATTTCAGACACAAGATGAAAATGATGTAATATCCGAAACAAGAAGCATTAAAACTAAATGAGGTAAGGTTTATTTTGCTCTAAATTAAAACATTTTGACCCAAATTATCACAAGTCTTTATCCAAGATGAAAATGACGTAGAAGATGAGTTCAGTGTTTTGTTGTTTTACTTTATTTTACAATTTTTGTTAAAATACATTATACATTACTTGACATTTATTTGGATAAAGATCAGTACTCACTGATGAAGTCATAGATAATATTTTTCTCCTCAGCATCTTTATTCTGTCTAAATGTGGCTGTAGCTTGCTACAGTTTTGTCTAAATTGCTCCATCTCTGCAGAGTTTAGACTCATCCCTTTATCCAGAGTTGGAACCTTCTTTTTTATCAGCTGATAAATATTTTAACAAGCCTCTAAACCTAAAGTTGAGGCTTCAAATGTCCCAACAGAACCATTACCAGTGACATTACATACGCTGCCACCAGTCATTATAAAGCTGATTAAAACAGTCTCATAAGTATGTCAAAGGTGCTCATAAAGAGAGTTCAGTAGAGCTACTGCTTTTTTGGCAATGAGTTTGAAGATGAACAATATTTTAATGTTCTGTTAAATGGTGCATTAAAGAACAGTTCGACAGTTTAATACATTCAGAGACATTTTGTCATATATACATTTTGTCTGCGTCTCTTCCAGACTGGATTTATTTGCCCGATACTGAGACGTGAACCGTCATTCCCAGGTGTACATTTTCAGAGTTTGAATAACTCGTATAAATGAGTTGCAGATACACGGCGTGTGGGTGTTCAATATCCCTCATCCATATTCATAAACACTGCAACACTCGGGGTTTATCCTTTTAAGGTGCCAAACTGACAAAGGCAGCACAAACATCAAATGAAAAGAGGTTCATGTGGTTCATTCCAAGATGATACTTATCCATTTCAGAACCAAAAACACCACCTGTAATTCTGCAGGAGCTATTTCTAAAACAGTGTAGGTGCAAACATGACTCATGAGTTCAACTAGAACTCCTAATGCCATTGTTATTATAATGAGGACTTGTGTTTTAGGACAGCAGGACCTTTTCAGTCTTACACACAAACATTAAATAGAATTTTGTCTTTGGTGGTTAACATGAACACTGTGGAACATGGGATTTTCCTTTGGTTTTTTTTTTTACAGGTTCTATCTTTGTCATGTAATGTAGCGTCCTCTAAAGAAAACTGAAAGTCAAACTCATTTTAGTTCAGGTTCCAAATTCAGCACAATGTGATTTCAAGTAGGCCAGAACAGTAAAATAATAATAATAATAATAATAATAATAATCTATAAATAATGTCAACTCCAAACTTTTCTCTGAGTTTTACAATAAAAGAAGTAAAATTACATTATGAAAATGTTTACACTAACAAATAACAAAAATAATTGCTATTAAAAGAATATGTCTCAGTTTAACATTTATGCATATGTATTACAACTCAATGTAATTTAGAGAAATTTGAAAGTATGCAGGAAGTATCAAAGCCCCAGTGGCCTAATGGATAAGGCACTGGCCTCCTAAGCCAGGGATTGTGGGTTCAAATCTCATCTGGGGTGACTGACAGCAGAGAAAGGGTGATGGTCCATTACCCAGAGGTTGGTAAACTGAAACCTTCCTCTGCAAAGTCATTTTTAGGACAACACAATGATTAAACAAACACAAATGTATATAGGTTGTTGTTTAAGGGGCTAACACACCAAGCAGGAATGTGTTTTGCTTTGTGTTACTGCAAGTGAACCTGAAACAATGGTCTGGTGTTCGCTGAGGTCTGATGATCCTATTGTTATCATTTATCTGTGAGTGTCTTTAGGACCATGAATGGAACAACTGCACCCACACTATACTGGAAACAAATCTGTGAGCTGAGGAGGGGGGTTCAGTTATCTGGGTTATGGATCCACTCTGCTGTCAGTTAAACCACATTGGTATATGGTACATATAAGCCTTGAAAAGACATATTGTCTCATGGGACACAATAGTGGACTAAACCACAGCCCCAGTGGCCTAACGGATAAGGCACTGGCCTCCTAAGCCAGGGATTGTGGGTTCGAATCCCATCTGGGGTGGCTGACCCATCTCTTTTTGCTATCACAGCACAGTGTGAATAGTAATATACTTTCACAGAATGAATTTTAAGATGAGACATTATACACATATGTAGTTTAGATAAAACCGAAAAGTCATTCTAACTCTGAAAACCTCCTGGTAGCTTATGTTTTTTAACCAGTATTCATGGTTGTCAGGTGTTTCTTATTGTCCTTTATTTTGTTGTAAGAGTGGACAGAATATTAGCACCTACACATTGATGACAAAATTTGTCAATTAGCAGAGGATGGCTTCGTCGTGAAATACATCCCTGTTTTGAATGCTGAACCCTTAAAACACAATGAATATAAATAACTTTATAATTCATGGACAATACATACAGTTAAATTTAAAATACATCACTGTAATGAAACTCATTTAGCAGAGGATGGTTTGTACCCATGGACCTCTGGGTTATGGACCCAGCACACTTCCTCTGCACCACTCTGCTGTCAATCACCACAGATGGGACTAGAACCCACAACCCCTGGGTTAGGAGGCCAGGGTTTCATCCATTAGTTCACTGAAGCTCTACATAAGTGATAATGATCACCACTTTAATGTGACATAAAGGTCAAATAACATCATGCCATCCGTGTTCCCTAAATGTCACCTTCTCTGATTGGGATATATCGACCATTATCTGTCTATTATCAGTGTCAGTCTCCTACTTCAGCGTCTTCAATGTTATCTGATGCCAAAAGCCATAGAAACGTAACATGATATGAACACTGGTACTGCTTACTGGATTATCTGAGTCCATTCATGACGGGGGATTCTAAGGTTAAGTATTAATCTGGAATTCTAGACACGACACTGTCATCGACACTTAATATGGTAATAATGTAATTAGAGAAAACCTAAAAAGCTCCATTTTACCTGCAGATATGGCATGTAAATGGTCCAAGCTTCATTTTCATTACTTCATTTGGATAATTCCCCCTCTGTCAACTCATTTAAGAAACATTTTGAAGCCATGTGCAGCGTGTTGACAGTTAAGTACACATAATGAATTACACCTGACCTGTTAATATAAAATAATCTCTTTAGCTCGGCTGGCTAGGTCTGCTAAATGTTATCTGATGCAAATGGAATCAGAGCGTAGTACGGTGGATACGTGGCTGCTTATTAGATTACCAGGACACACGGTGCATTGATTAGCGCTGATAATAATGGATAATGTTCAGTTTACGTTTTAATCCATAGACACAACAAGGCTGGAGCTGTGCCATGCTCAGCTCAGGGAAGAGGTTTTAACAGTCACAACATTAACCCTTAAGTCCTCCTCTGGCATGTTTGTATTTTTTTTTTCTTTCTTCATTTGGTGATCATTTTGGCTGTTGCAGCGATTAGCATGAAATTTGGCAACAGCTTTTCTTTTTAGTTATATTTGTAAAATCCAGTGAACAACATTTCATTTAGAAGAACATAACGTGCATAATGAGATTCAAAGATTCAAGAGTCAAAGCGTTTATTGTCATATATACATACTGTATATATAAAATTATATAATATTTTGTTGCTAATCTTTGGCATGTCCAAGGCTCTAATCACAACCAGTGTCCCATGTCCCTACTATTTATTATATGAAAAATATTAAATTTGTGTGTGCGTGTGTGTGTGTGTGTGTGTGTGTGTGTGTGTTTTTAGGTTTTTTTATCGTTGTTTTTTGAAATAAATCATTCAGAAATGAAATAATTAAACTGGCAAGGTTAAAATCCTGAAAAATTGTTAAAGGTTTGGTCATTTTGTGCAGGGCTTAAGTTATTTAGGAACTTTTTTTAAAGCAAAAAAAATATTGAAGTATGATGATTTTATAGCAGTTTTTTGCGCATGTACATTTTTGCTAGAGGGTAGTAAATTTGAGGAGGAGATAAGGGTTAAAAATTATCTGTGTGTTTATATCCCACAAATCTACAGTACAATGCATCTTACTTTAACTTTCAGGGAGATATGAGATAACTGTTAAAATCTGTTAACAAACATTGAAATCAGGACTTAAACTCATTGAGTTTAATAAAATACATCAAACTCTTCATCAGTTTTGTGTTAATAACCTGAGATTCATGTCAGGATGTCATTTCTTTGGGTCGATGGTGGCTGTTTGGGTCTTTATGAGTTAAAATGTAAACTTTTATTCATATAAGACGTCTGATTGTGACTGTGATCCAGGACAGTCGGTTCCACATCCACACGTCCTGTGGGTTTTCTTCTGTTTCTGAGTGGATAAACCATGGATAAAGCGACTCCTACCAGGATCTCCACAGCTGTGTTTGCGGGAGGATAAACCTCTCGCTGGTGGGTTTTTTACAGCACCGTTTGGACCAGTAGTAAATGGTTTTAATGCAGCCGGGCTTATTTTACATAACGGGAACAGCCCACGTCGACCACGGAGTACAAAGGCTTGAAATGATGACAGAGACGGTTTCTGTTCAAAACAAAATGAGCCCAATCTGCAAAACTTTATGGCACACAGTAAACCTACAGCCAAGATACACACAAGTATATAAATGACTTGGGATTTTTTTCATGTTTATTATGAATGATTCTATCTATATTGTGTATTTATGCACAATGAGCCAAATTCAAGAACCACTCATACTATTAAATATGTCCTTAAACACAACATATGATGATAAATGTGATTTATGGAACATGTTTTTGTATTTTGAGTTTTATTTTAGATACTAACTCAATTTTATAACCTGCTTAAGGAATCTGGTGTAAGTACTTTGCTGTATTAAAACCTATTTTCACTATATTATTGTATACTTCATGATTGTGATTCACTTTGGAGTTGAAACCCTTTACATGTCATGATTTGTTGACATTCTGGTTGACACAGGTAAATCTGTTACATTAATGTGGGTTATTTGGACATTAGTTACAAGTGTTTAGTGATTTTGAAAAATAAGAGACCAAAAAAAAAAATAAGTCCAAAGTTTGTCAAACCAACAAAAAAAACCCTGAAAAAACACTATGTGAGGCCTATTATAAAATGATCTTAAAAATAACTTCCTTATTTTCAATTTGCTTAAAAATTTTTTTTACTTAGTGCTATGATTTTCAAGGGACAAAATGTGACATTTATCATTTATAACTATAAGGACCACCATTATAACAGGCCACCCAGACACTATCACTGGTATAGACAATTATTTACAAGAATTCACCATGAAAACATAGCTAAAACCTCGCTAAAACCCTATTGTGTTATAGACCAATAGAAAAAACCCAGTCTCAGCTTTCAGGTGATGTTTGCATTTTGTTAATAGCAGTTCAGGAGTTACAGTAATCTGAATGGCAGTGGATACAAAGTTGTGGTGCTGGAGACACAATTGTCTAAAAAAGGGTTAACATCCCTCCCCATATATTTATGTGTTTTACCTGCATATTTAGTAAAAAAAAAAACACATGAATGTGGATCATCAACAAAGCCTGATGTTCCTCAGAGAGTGGCATCGTGAGACTGTTTATTAGATCACCAGGACTGAGGGAACATTGATTAGCAAGGACAATAATAGAGAAGACAGTGGATGTTAATAGAAGTAGAGAATTAATCCATAATTCATAAGAACATGAACAACAGGGCAGAGCATTACTCTGCAAGATGAAGAAGAAGAGTTTTATGTTTAATCTATATCTGTTTGGTATGTTTTTTCTCCAGTCTGAAGCAAATGATGAAGCAAAGGAAGGTGAATCAATACGAATAGAACTACTGTGAAAAATTAACATTAACTTTGTATATTATAATGAATAGTCCAAACTGCTTCGTAAATAAAACTAAGATGTTTAGTAAGATGCTTCTGTCTGAGCTCCCTAAGATCCCTAAGTCACTACATGTCAGCATTAAAGTTAAAAATACAGATTATTTCATTTTTTCTTTGTAAATCAAGGCTTATGAAAAGATATTTCACATTTTCATCTGATTATTGAAAATAACGTTGGATTAATTATGCAGTATCCTCTAAGTTACAGCCTGTGTTAAGGATGGGAGGGGTGGGGGTCACTGTACAGAGAGTGATGCATCATGGGTCATTAGCATTAATACTGCGTTTGTCTGTTTGTGGTGATTCTTGTTAAACAGAAAAGTGATAAAGTGTTGAGTTTGCTGACTTTAAATGACTTTAATCTACATTCAGCTCCAGATGCTGGGCCATGTGGTAACTTTGGGTCCCACAGATGTATTATAGGAATATATTTAGTTCTGTTAGGTTGTTGTATGTTTTGTTTATTTTCTTTATTGTCCAGTTTATCATGTTATTTTTATGTTGAATTAATATGTAATCACAGAGGCTCATTGGCCTGAAGACGAAGCAAAAAGTTAACAGATATGGTGTGAACAGTGATACTGTGATGTCGTGCTTGTGAACTAAAAGGTGTTTGGAAAGGAAACCACTCGTCAATGTCCCTAAATCAGTCATTTTGTGGTCAGGTGTACAGATCAAGCAGCCTTTTTGAAGCAGATTATCGTTAATTTTATTCCTACTTTCATAATTTCCCACTAAATGCATCAGTGCTGATCAGAGTGATCTGAACCTAGGGCTGTAATAATGAATCAGGGTAATTGATTCTGTAAATACATAGATTTGTACTGTTTCCATTCATTCCTCAGTTATTTCACTGTGCATTCCTGATCATCTTCAGTCCTCTTAAATTTGTGGAATTTGTTGTTTGTTTCCGAGTTGGACACATCTACATAAATGCATCGCTTCAGTGGTTTAGTCCTTCATAATATGACAGCGTGGTCTTAAAATAAGAGACGATGCAGTTTGTTCATTTCATCAAATATGCTCATTAACGAAATTTGATGAAATTTCCCTCTTTTCATTTCTTTTCTTCTTCTCTTCTTTCATTTTTTTTAATTGCACTGAAACTCAGTTTAGCTGTTATGTACTGTCAATAAATACAACAGAGAGAAGCAGCAGTGTTATGTTTGCAGTGGTTGCAAACACAGAAAATATACCTGTCTGAATAGTAAACAGTTAAAACATGTATTAAATGCTTTATTACCTCTCCATTCTCACCATTTTGTATTAACTACATTAAAGTTTCCACAATAACACTATAGACATGTTAAACGTTGTTAGAAAGCTTCTCCCCAAATTTAGTCTAAGTTTATTTTACAGTATTCCTGAACAACAAAACATAATTAGTGAAAGAATCAACTGGATAGTGATTAAAGCTAATGGGACTAGTGTATAACATTCAAACTGTATATTATCCACATACTAAAAAAGGAAATGTTATCTTTGTGGTTCTTCAGTTAAAAGCTTTGGAACTTGGTAAATAAGCTAAAATGAATACATATTAGGTGGAAGGAACAGGCTGAATCATCTAATCAAAAATTGATTAGATTCATTTATCAGTTATAAAAGTGTGATACCACAACAGAAAAAATAGATGAAAAATAAGGACTTTTATAATATCATTTCTCATTTATTAATGATGATCGATATGATGATGATTAAAGGATTAATCAACTAAACAGAAAATAATCAGTAGCTTAATCAAAAAGTAAGGGATGGATTAACTGTATATGGCTGTTTTGTTATGTTAATGTATATGAAGTTTACTGCAGATCTTGGTAAACGTCTTGTATTTTGCGGTTATGGTTCTGTTTGCACCGGTTCAGTAGAATGGTTCGGGTTTGTACTGTACATGGATGACAGCTGGTTTTTACCCTGTTGTGTTTCAGTCCATGTAGTGTTTCCTCCCGTGTCCTCAGGGAAATCCCACCAATTAATTAACATCACAATTTATTGCACAGTCCGCTTGCATGAATAATGTTGAACCAAATGGGGATGACTGTGTGTGTCTGTGTGTAAATGTACTTGTGACTGTCTGAGTCAGTGTGTAATTGTGTGTATATATGTGTGTGTGTTCATGTTAATTTATCACAAGTGCAGTCCAAATCCCTAAGTCGGAGGCTTATCAACTCCTCCCTCCTTCCACTTCATTAGCATCATCCCCTGTTATTAACCTGCACCAGTGTCTCCATATGTTTAAAGGGACGTTCCATTGACGTGTGTTCATTTCTTGGACACCGACTCTTTAACTCTAACCTTAAACCTTCCCTTTTAACGATTTACAGCGTGAGGATGTGCATTTTGCATCCTTCGACATTAGGGATACATGACCACACACTCCCACCGATGTGTATGTGTGCACAGATCAAAGTGTGGTCTTAGCGCTGATCCCACATGAGCCCTGTTAAAGCTGCCGTACAATAAATACAGAGGCAGAATTAGAGGTTGCAGACAGAGGAGCCTTCATGAGTCCACACGTCATTACATAAGAACCACTGAGTTGAACCAGCAACTTTCTCAGAAAAACTTTAGAAAATCATCTCAGTGAATAAATCATTCAAGTTTAATCCCGACATGTTATAACAGACTCTAATGACATGTTTAACAGATACATCAGAATTAGTAAATGACTGATTACTCCCTAAAAGCACCATAGTCTCATGGGACTGTGAAAAGTGCAATAAGAGTGGATGTTGGCAGTATTTTGTGTTCTTTCACCATTTTATTATGCTTATAATTGTCCATTGTATTATCTTTTGCTGCTATTTTATTTATTTATTGGATTATATTTATTTTTTTAAGTGTATGTTTGGGAGTCGCGGGGTCGCTTGGAGCCTATCCCAGCTACCCTAGTGAGGATAAAGCAGGTTCAAAAAATGGATGGATGGATGGATGTATGTTTGGGAGTTTCCCCACCAATTTCATGGTGCAGTCATGTGTAATCAAAGGCTAGTCTACCTAGAAAACAAAAGAACAGTCGTTGCTTTTGTTCTTTTTTCTGTCCAAAAAGATATTAAAAGATTCTAGATTAAAAGTGTTTATTGTCATATGCAAAATGAGGAAACATGTTCCCAGTACAATTAAATTTTTGGTTTGCTGTCCACAAAATACTCAATATGTAAAATCAAGTAGAAATATATTTAAAAAAGAACAGAGTAGATGCAAAAAATATAGTGTAATATGTCAATGGTGAAATTCTGTCTGTGCAAACTGCAGATGTAAAAAGGTAAGTACAGTTACACAAATGAATCTGAAACTGACATTCAAACAGTACCATTGTCATAATCCAAAAGGATGCTTCAATCAATCAGCTGATCATTTTATCAGCTGATATTTACCTTTTTGACTCCGTGTTTCAGATTGGTAGCGTTTCCAATAAACACAAGAATGTTGGAAAGCACCACCCACCCAGAAAGCCCAATCTGACAGTAAGAAAACAACAGGAAAACATGAAAACAAACTGGAAACCCTAATACTCAACAGAATTAAAACACTCCCAAAGACATCCCACTGAACAACCACTTCCTGTTTCTGTGTCACATGGTTAATTCACTGCTCCACCCCTTTTTGTAGATGGGTGTCCGATTCTTTCACCTCATGTTTACACAAATAAATACTAAAGGAGGTAAAAAAAAAGCAGGAAAACTATGAAAATTATAAATATAAATAATTATTGTTATTTTACTTTGAGCTTATTAACCTTTTTTCATCCATGCTCACTGTTTTCAGCTGTTACCATTTCATATAACTGTGCATGGTCTTTGTTAAATAGAATTTCTAATAATAGCTGTCAGCCTTGACATATTTCACTGCCTCCTGAGAGGCACTTAAAGAAACACTGTTATTATTATTATTATTATTATTATTATACCTGTGTGAGCCTTGTGTTTATGTGACAGCTTATGAAAGAAGCCCAGAGTAAAGCTTATTCCATGAGTTTGATAATAATACCACATTATTCTCCTCAGGTCTGTGAATCATGTAAGTGACTCAGTATTGTCACTATGAATAGAGCCAGTCCTTCGCTGCTGCTCAACACAGTGGATGCTAATTTGCTCTCATGGCGCATCAGGGTGAGGGATGTACTGTACACATGGATGATTCAGGTGCCAGCGTTCACCTCGCACAGCGACTGAAACACGAGGCACCACATCAACACAACCACGGCTGTTTGTTTTAATCTGGAACAGTGTTTACGCTGCTGTCGGCCAATGAACAGCCTCTGGACCTGGCATGAGTGGCAATCAATGGGTGCCAGCGTTCATCAGATAATATATCAGATGGGCCAGATCAAGCGAAGTGAACATCAGAGACAGATATTAAAGTTTCACCTATCATTTCTCAAATAGGCGTATTTTTTAGCTCCATTATAACAGGCCCAGATTTCTTTATGTTATTTTTGCAATAAAAGTGTCAGAAAATGTCTTTTTTGCCAATTCTTCAGCACCTTTTTTCAGGAAAAACTTAACTTTCAATATCTGTCCATTAATTATCATTATTTGTAATAAATGCGTAAAACAGAGTGTTATAGATAAAAAATAAAAAAAGACTTGGATTTTTTCATTTCATGATGAAAAACAACTGTAAATGTTAATGAGATTATAGAAATAAACTTTTAACTATTTTCCATGTACTCAAACATTTTAGTTTGTCTAGATCATTGTGTCCATGTTCTTATTTTTAGTTCTTTCTAGTTCATTTTGATCCTGTGTGATAGTCTGTGTTCACTTTGTGTCTAGTTGTAGACAGAGCCCCTCATTTCACTGACAAAAACATCCATCATCTGATTCAAATAGACACTGCATCTCTTGCTAGCTCTGCATATAGATTTACATATGCATTTATTTAATATTTACAGATAAAATAGTACTATCAATGAACTATATAAACTGGAAATATACAGATAAAAACAGTGAAAAACATGCTAAAACACACTAGTAGAACACTCCAAAATATCACTATCATTAGTATATACAATTATTTACAAGAATTCACCATAAAAACACTACTAAAACCTCACTAAAATACTGCTAAAAATAACAAAAATCTTCTATCTCTCTCTCACCAACTGCACTCCTCTGCTCCGCCCATTTCCATCCCTCCCCCTCAGCCAATGCAGACCTACCCTAATGTGTAATAGACCAACAGAAAGCACCCAATCTCAGCTAAAAAATGACATTTGGATTTTGTCAATAGCAGTGAAAATGTGTCACCAGAGACACAATCGTCCATAAAGGGTTCATGTAAAATCAACATAGACGGCAGAGTTTTCACAGTTGTACAATAACTTTCTTTCACAAATATGGAAGGATAAGAGTTGAAAAAAACACCCAAGCTGTCTGAAAACGTCAGGATAACCCTGTATTGTCATGTGATTGAGTCTGAAGGTCATCTGAGGTCTGATGTTCGTCAGAGCTCTGACGGTTTGAACCCATCACCAAAGGCAGGCGCTGACCTCATCTCCATCAAAACCAGACCTTTACCCTCCTCATGCTCCGCTCTAATCTCATTAATATGACAGTCACAATAATCTGTACCTTTCTCAGTCTTTGCTCCTCTTTTTACCAATAGTTGCAGCCGATCCTTTCCTCGTATCACACCTGAGTACAATAAACTCACTCGTACACTGTCACAACCCATGTGTCTTGTCTCGGCACATTAATGGAGAGTCTGTCAGCGCCTCAGGAATGAATTACTGCCACTCGCTGAGCCTTTACACTCACTGTCTGTCACACACACTCACAAAGATCGACATTACAGACAGAGTTATTCAAAACAGGCTTCTCTGCATTTCACTTCCATTCCTCCACTGACGCATGTTTTACTGAAGGAACAAGAACGACAACTCTACTCTCCGACAACAAGATAAAGTTAACAAACCATCCATGAAGCCTATAAACAAATAGAAATAATAAGACCTACATAATATAGAATCAATAAGAGAAACTTATGCAGCGTAGAGTTGATGTTTACCAAAGTGTCTCCCCACAGTGAAAAAGAGGAGATAAGATGACAAAAAAGACAAAACCACAAAGAAAACTTCAATGTAAATATGTTCAGAGTTCAATTTTACTAAAAGTTACGCAATCCAATATGGCCGCCGCCCTGTGACATCACAACATGCAATGCAAGTTTTCTCTTGGTCACTGCTTCCAGTTGTATATGTGAATGTTAGAGCCAATCAGATTTCACCATTATGTGTTGCCGGATAAAAGAATTCTGCTTTAATGCTCACAATCAACAGTGTGGCCTCTGGAGCGAAAAATAAATGGAATGAAGCTGCTGATTTAACCAATCAGATTTCATGTTGGCCACACGGGGGTGATCTAACAGGCGTACAATAACATGAGCATATTCACGTTATTTAATTGGACGGTCAAAGAGCACGCTCAGTTAGCAAACCACATCTGTTGAGACTTGTACAAGCTAAAATATACTGGTTTAGATTTAATATCTGTTTTCAACCCTCAACTGCTGACACAGCAGAATAAATGGATTTGGTTCAGACTACAAAATAAGCTGTAGTGTTGGTGAGTCTAATGTATTTTATGGACATATGTGTGTTTTTGTCATTGTCTTCAGTAAATATTGTTGATTCTTGCTGAGGTGATGTACATGGTGCAGCTGTGGCTGTAGTTAAAGGAGACCTGCTGAGGTGTGTTCATTGGATTCTTTATTTAGTAATGACATTTATTCTCTACATCAGATACCTGTATTTGTTACAAAGCCCTGGGAGATTATGTATTTTCTATAGACTTGATGGTATAGTATTGATATTAAAATGTGGATGAAGTCAGGTAGAACACCACTGAGGGTCTAGGTGTGAAATACATGAACCAACACTTGTTTTACTTCTATGTTCCAATGTGCAGAACCAATAAATGGCCCTTCTTCATACGGTATATGTGCCTTATTATATTGTAAGTAGGTTTATACTAAAATTCCTGCATACAATGGAGAGGACTAATCATCAGCTAGAATTGATTGTGACAGACAAATGAGATGCATGTTATAAATATACAGCACACATGTCCAAAGAATAATGTGGGAAATCTAAGTAGAATATGCCATCTGTGTGACCTGTATCATGTTCAGCATATTCAGAACAAAAGTGGAACATCAGGACACAGATAAACATCATTCCTGTAAAAGCTGATGAGGAGATGCTACTAAATCATGCAGTGTTATTTCCAGATTCAGTAATTACCTCACCACGTGCTTTTCTTTTCCATCCGCCTTCATGAGTGGCTGAAAGCTTTAACACTGCACAAACTAGCTCTCCTTTCCAGACATTATTCATCTCTCCTGCCTCAAACCTCCTCTTTCCTTCTATCGATCACTTTTCCTACACTGCTTTCATTTACTTACTTCATTTCAATCTCATTCAAGTCAAAGATTCACTATTGACGCAAAATAATAAAGTGACAATGTACAAAGCAAAAACTGCATCATGTTTGTAGTTCCCAGTCTTTTTACAGACCTAATACTTTTACTGTTGTTCATCCTCTGAATCCGAAACATTAATCAACAATGGTTTCTGTCCTCCCACAGGATTTCATATAATTTACAGAAGGTGAGTTACATAAAAATTCACCTCTTTAACTTCTAATAAAGCTTAAATTCCCCATAAAATGGTTTTTACATTTGTCTTTATATTTGTGTTTGTGAATGTGACTGTCATCACCCTGGATATGACCTTATCCTGTGAATCTCAAAAGAATATTGTAGGATGTTTTTATCTTATTCTTTTTGCGATTACTGCACAGCCACTAAATGATGCAGCAGAGACACAAACAATGGCGTCAACAAACACTGACGCAAACATTACCATGTGTCCAAACGTCAAAACCAGCCCCTGAAGCCCATAACATGTCTATATCTGCATCCACCTCCATTGTCCTACATGGTTAAATATTGTCTGTTTTTCTCGTCTCCTATTGCTGACAGTAGATGAATGAAGGGAAGACAAAGCTACAACATGATGTTGTCTTCAGTGTGATCTAAAGTTAGGCTGCAGTTACTAAAATATGAGATTAAACTCCTGCAAAGTATGGTAAACATCACACAAAATACAGCAGGAGTAAGTAACTGGATACTAGTATTTAACATATAAACATTAAACAGATTTCCCTCAGTTGTGCATAAATGACATATCACAAATATAATCAAAACCAGTATAAGCTTCGTAATCGAGCAACTGTATGTAAAAACAAGGTTGGTTGAGATACTGGCTATAGCTGATGTGCGGCATAAGGGAAATATTCAAACTGATTTTAGCCACCAGCTGAAATGACTTCATGATGATCAGAATGATGCAGTGTGGTTGGGATCTCCCATTAGACCTGACTCCTTCCCAGTAACATCCACTCAAGTTCAAAAAGCAAAAAACAGTCTCCAGTCTAAGGGGTTACCTGATGATGACCATGTCCAGTATATGATACAACACACCCCTTTGCCCATTCCACACTCATACAAGTTGCCGATGGCTGGACTTACCTCGGTGAGGTGAGGGTTGGGGTTGAATCCGCACTGGTTACAGACGGTGGCCTTACACTGGGTGCAGGTGTTGTAGTTGGGAACAGCCGGTGGGTTGGACAGCTCTGTGGTGGTGCACACGGGGCACAGTTTGCTGCTAGGCATCGGTGCAATCTGTGGTAACGAGTACGGCGAGGTGGGGGTTACGCCACGGTCCGGAGACACTGACGGGGACCGGCCTGTTCTGGAGCCACCTGATCCACTGAAGTCGACTTGGAGGTTTCGACGGGAAGCGTGTTGACCGGGACTTTGGCTGCTGTGGACACCCATGCCGGACCCCGCTGGACTGTGACCCATTCCGTGACCGGAGCCCGGGCCCTGTCCTGACTGCATATGTCTGGGGGAGGAGGGACTGTCGTGGGTGGCCAGGCGGTAGGGCTCGCCAGCTCTGGATCCTATGCCTCCACTCATTCCCATTCCTGCTCCCATTCCTCCTCCACCCATTCCCCCTATTCCTCCACCCATTCCTCCTCCTCCACCCATTCCACCCATTCCTCCTCCCATTCCACCCATTCCTCCGCCCATTCCTCCTCCTCCTCCCATTCCGCCCATTCCTCCTCCTCCTCCCATTCCCCCAATTCCTCCTCCACCCATTCCCCCTATTCCTCCACCCATTCCTCCTCCTCCACCCATTCCCCCCATTCCTCCTCCACTCATTCCTCCACCCATTCCTCCTCCTCCTCCCATGCCTCCTCCTCCCATGCCTCCTCCTCCCATTCCACCTCCTCCCATGCCTCCTCCTCCCCCCATTCCTCCCATTCCTCCCATGCCTCCTCCTCCCATTCCTCCCATTCCACCTCCTCCATGGCTACCCTGTTGCATGCCAGGCTTCGGGCTACCCATTTGACCAACTGGACCCCTGAAAGAGAAGAAACAGAAAGAAAAATCATCATTATTTATCTGAATTCAGCTTCTAAACAACCTCCTATAGACCTCAGTGGTGAGGACAGACCTCAGCCATGAGGGACAGCTTAGACTATGTCCCTCATCTATGGTCACAGCAGGGTAGAGGTCCCCACCGTCACCTCCATTGTGAGACTGAGACCTTTGGACTAGACCAAGACTCACTGGAAGGATATTATCTCTTCCTTCAGAAGGAGTTGGACAAAGGTGATGATGGATGAAACACCTGGTCATTTCTGTTCCTACTGATGCTGCCTTTACCATCAAATGGCCCAAGAGATTTGAAGGCATCCAATGTATTTTTTATTTCCCCAAGGTTTTATTTCATCCATCAAAGAGTTAAAGAACAATAAAAGTATCATTATTGTCATTAATCAGCCAAACATCGGTATCGGCAGGACTGATAGTGGCCAACTTGCTGATTCAACATTTCTCTGCTGAACTTAGTCTGATATTCAGTTCCACTGATTAAAACTGTTGGGCCTGATTTACTAATGTCATCAGACAAAAATTCTATATTTACCCTTCAACATACTGCAATTCTAGTGATCTGAGAAGACATGAGACATCTGCATCAATTCCTTGCCTGCGTTTTCCAGGATGTAGACACTCAGATTTTGTCAAATCACAGGCATTTATAGACAAGTTGTCACGTTAAAAACATGGCATACAGCTGTGATTACATATCACTGATCAGATTCTGTCAAGAAAAGTGGTTTTGCTGTTCTGACAAACAAAGAAATGAATCAACCCTTTTGATTTGGACTGAGAGGACAGGGTCTGCAAAAAAAAGGAATGTATGTAGTGGTATTAAAAACCTCTCTAAACAGAAATCAAAACCTAAAGTGATGCAGATTTCAGAACTCTGGGATACTGACAGAGGACGGAAACAGCAGCAACAAAAACTTTTTTATCAGTAATAACTTAAAGGCTACCTGTATCGAATTTTCATTGCTAGCTATCTCAAAAGATCACATATAATACTAGCGGTTCCATCTGGTGACTAATGTTACAGTCCGTTGTCAAGTACGCACAAGTACCAAGCTACTGCTCTGTCAGTCAGGCATGGTCAGCGACATGATGCCTCCTTCACAAGCTGTTCCAGCACCGGGAGTGACACAAACTCATTGTTTTGTCTGATTACCTGGGCTGAGATGGACTGATCACTGACCTCATGCAGTAGACACCAGTCTAAGATGGCACATTATCGGCCAGTGCTGAGTCGAGTCCCTAGGAAAAGTGTGGCGTGCAAAGCTCACATCTACACAAGCAACAAGTGCGAACATGTGCTTTCCACTCAATCGTGCTCACTGACTGCTGCTTGTTTACTTGTACTTCATCACCCGGAAACGACAATGGTATATCACTTGCGGCCTGCAATGGCTGCTCCCCATAGGTTCTCCGTAATTCACGTAATAAAAAGGTCCAGTGTAGTGCATTTTTGGTGATTTTTTAAATTGAATTTGCGTCTCTCTTGGTTATAAGTAACACACAAAGCATGTTCGATTATGTAAGCATGACCAGTACAGGTACACCTTAAGAACATCTATGGACAGGTCTCTTCCTATCTAATAACTCTGCAGTAACCTGACACCGAGTTACTGCTCATTTACATTTTACGTAACAAATTCATTGCTGAATGCAATTATAACATTGGTAATTTTCTTTCCGCTGCTGGAAGAGTAAATGTAATGAGCGGCGGTGGCTGATGCATCCAAGAAATAAATGAAAAATATCTTATTTTATTTAATGTATTGTTAAATGAATGACTATCCAGGCTGCTAAATGTCACTGTATTCTAACAAATTCAATTATCTTCCAACTCCCAGAGACACAGCAGCGGCAGCGACATTAAAAACGGCAAAATAATTACCGATTCACTCTCTGGTAGGTGCTGAAAGCCATGAAAAGACCTCTGAACATCCACAGGCATCAACAAATTAAAGTGGAACATAACAGGAAGTCGCACACAGGACACACACTGCACACGTAGACCTTAGGCAGAAAATAACACACACCTCCTGAACGTCTGGAAGACAACATTCAGTCGGCATCCACCTGAGGCTGATGACAAAAACTGAAAAACACACCTGAGGGGAAGCAGAGCAGTACAAAACTCTGCCTCAGGACACCACCAAGTTACTAAAAGAGGTTAATGTTAATGAAATGTTCCTTCACACAGTGATGAAAGGAAAATCAGTGAATATTTCTGACAGTGAAAAAGAGAAACATATGTGACATTTGTGAAATTTCGGTTTCAGATAAAAAATACTGTTGTTGCAAATTTGCTTCCAACGCTGAATCCAAGAAATTTCACACAAAACCAAACTAATGATCAAGATTTTCTCAAAAGTCTTGTGTTGCTCTGTTAAAAATAGGACTAATATCCTTGTATCTCACCGGCATGTCCCTTAAAGAATCAGTCCCCAGTTGAATGTGTGAGGTTGTCAGGTTCTGTTCTATGTTCCAGTCCTGTGGTCTGGATGCAGATCA
>JAPQRQ010000026.1:2065490-2077819 GCA_037367365.1 Apogon talboti | reverse complement strand
AAAAATGCGACTTATAGTCCAGTGCGACTTATATATGTTTTTTTCTTCTTCATGACGCATTTTTTGACTGATGCGACATATACTCCGGAGCGACTTATAGTCCGAAAAATACGGTATTTGAATTTTGGTGTGGTAGTTTTTGTTTTGGGCTCTTTTATTCTAAATCAGTCCAGCTGCTTTTTGACACATGGTTGAACTCCAAAAAGCACTTACACAGTCAAAACTCGGCAAAAACACGGTAAAAAAAATAATAAAGGAAAATCACAACACTGCAAATCACAGTAAAAACAAAAAAACACAAGGAAAGCTGTGTAAAAAAAAGCCCAAACCATCTATTTTTATAGTGAGTCAGTCTCACTCACTGCTCTGAGTTTTGTCCCCCCATTTCACGGCGGGAGATGCACTGAGCATGCTCAGATGTCTATGGAAAGTGCAAGCTCTATTCTATCAGCACATCTGAAATTTTCCTTTTAAGCAAACGGTTGAATTTATATGAAAGTTTAAAATTAATCATACATACAGAACAAGCACCACAGACGTGTTAGGGGTTAAAGGGTTAATTGGGCTGCAGCCGCTTGAAGGTCAAGAAACTTAGTGAGCACACAAAGGCCTCAGTCACTTCACAATCCAGGAGAATAAAATCAATAAGAGCCAGACTGGAGTTATGAGGTTGCTGTGTGACGGCGAGGATACGCAGTCTGTCCTTGGCAGAGCCACAACACAGCAGAAGTGCTGAGCCACAATATGTCCTGCTGGATTTACCTCCCGCTCTGCCTCCCTGTTTACATCCACCCTCCCTTCCTGTCCCTTTTCTCTCCTCATTAAGCGTCATACACGACTGTCAAACAGAATCAGAAGAGGCCGACAGACTGCTCAGCGAGGCCTTCACAAACACAGAGGTGTTGTACCAAAAGTGAAGTGAAGTGAAGCTGCAGGGCTCATACACAGCTGTTCACTTCACGGCCCAAACACATTTGTCACTTTCACAATTTGTTTGACTCATTGTCTATATTAAAAGGAACACACTGATGTTCTGATCAGTATTTTTATCCACTGTGGTCCAGTTGACTCTGGGACTGGGCCATAAAACAAAGAATATCTAGGGTTTTTCCTGCATTGAGAATGTCCCACCTTCAGCTCTTAATATGGGTCTTTATTGAAAATTCAGTTTTTTCACAAGAAGCAAACAAAAAAGTGAATTTCTGTCGACTGTAACAACAGCTGATGTGGTGCTGCTGTCATTTTTTCCCCAAACAGTAATAAGGCTTTATGTAGGGTTTACAGGCTTCACCAAACTCAACAGTTTTTTCAATTCCTTCAAGAAACATTGTCATCTGTCTACACAGAAGAGCAGAGAATTTGCATTTAATTGAGATTTTATTTGTTCTTTATCTGTATTCACACAAAATCTGCAACCACAGACACTATGTCATTTATTACCTTTTTACTTACTTGCAGAACTTTGTGTGCTCATTTTACCAATTGTCATCTTCTTCCAACATAACTATGAGAAGTCCTAAATTATGTTTTTGAGACATTTGATGCAGTTTAATATGTGGTTAATATGATAATGCTGGTATCGTTACCTCATTTTGAGCTGAGACAAACACTGTCACTTTTGATATTTACATTTATTTATCCAAGGTTAGACCTGTATTATGAATCAAAGTGTTAATGTCAGCCTGTGCCATTATTTAGATGCAATAGACTGTGTCTAAAGGGCCAGTGCTAGTAAAGTAAGGTATATTTGGAAATGAGTGGAACTGAGCAGAGGTACTATGTAAACCATGTACTTCTTTTTTTATTTCACTTATAATATATTATTCCCACACAAGAACATACATAATTCATCACTGTTATTAAAAATGTGTCTCAGCCTGTCATAATTCACCCTTTATCAAATCCCATCCTCTTTATTACTGGCTCAAACACTTTCTTTTCAAGCTATGTATTGTAGGAGACCTTATTCTTATGTAAAGTAAATTGTGTTAAAGCAGTACAGTAACTGGTTTTACTGTTACTTTACCAACAAATAAACCATAAAGTCATAGCTTATGTTATCTCATCACAGAACCTTTGTCAGAGGACATGATAAAGTTTACCGTCTAGTGTTCCCACCTATTGTTTTCACAGACAGTAAAAAAAACATCTAAACAGAAACTATTTTAAGTCATTTGTTTGACCTACTGGTTTGGATAAACCAGTAAAATAATGGGATGAACACCTGAAAATGTCACATTGAGCTAAAAGAAAAACTGTTATGAGAACTGATCATTTTGGATATATATACCACTACATGAAATGAATATTGGTCACTATGAAATTTATCAATGACTGTTTTGAAAATATATAATTGGTTTGATTAAAAAAAGTCTAAATTCTTTGACTGCTGCTTGATAAATTTGAATATTTTGGGTTTTCTTTCCCCCTTTAGTAACTGAACATCTTTGGGTCTTGGATAATTTGCTGACACTTTACAGAACAAATAATACACAAAATGACCAACAGATGAATCATTTATGAAACTATTAAGCAGTTTTGCAGTTCCACTGGGAACACACTTGTTCTTTTTTGTGCTGAATACTTGACAGAGACTGTTCCAGGTCTATCAGAGCCAGGAGGTCAGACACTGAACATTAATGATACACAAAATGAATGAGACTTAGTTTTAAAACCTATTTTCTGTATTAATTATATCTTTATACTGTTGGCCTCCAGTGACTGTGTCAACTCTCATCTGATTAAATCTTCTTTAAAATGTGTTTCAATCTGATGAACTGACAAAGATAGGTCTAGAAACAGGGTATACTTTAGTGGATAACAGTGACAAATACAATAAAATAAGTCGCCTCACCTTTCGGGAGCTGTAAAATATGTGACAGGCACAAGACGTGTTCAGCACCAGAAATATAGATTTACAGCCTCAACTTGGAAACCAAAACTCCTTTACCTTTATGTGACACAAAATAAACTTTGCACTGGACAACTCCTGATTCAGTGTCAGTGCTATCGGTCATCCTCTAACCATTATTTTCTCACTTTTACCTCTCCTGTTCTGCCTTTTCCTCTAGTTTGCTCTTAATTAGTTCATCTCATTTCAGTTTTACCTGTCTCTATCAAAATCAATGCTGCCAAACTGGTTTAAAAGCCAAAACAACTTATTTAGTCTTACTCCACAGTGAGTCTAAAACTGTAGAATTTAAGAGTCTGCCTGTGTTTGTTTACACATGGTGCAGCAGGATTGGCTTGTTATTGGGTTCATGTACAGAAATCAGACATGTCAGCGTGATAACGAGAACAGAGGCTCAGGCTCCTTTTGAAGCTGCTAAAAAACTACTTGCAAACCTTTGAACACATCAAGCAAAGTGACCTAAATTCAACAATCCCATTTTTTCTAATTTCATGCTGATAACAAAAACATCCCATTTGAGTCCTCTTTGTGTGAGCCGAACCCCCACCGAGTCCAAATGACTGCAGGAGCACAAATGTGCTGCAAATTCAACTGTGTTCTGGTGGAAACCGTTGCTCTACTAGTTATAAAATGGACAAATTAATCATTGTGAATGGAAATGTCATGTTTCACAATGTATAACACAAACTTTGAAAGGACTAAATAGATTTGGCTCCACTATTATTAGTAGTGTAAGTATTAATAACCAAGATTATATGATTTATGATCCCCCTTCTAACTTGAGCAGTAATATGAGTAATACAAATGGTAAAAGTAATCAAAATATAGTTTTTTAGGAAAGGAATTAAAGACAGTGGAATACAAGTACAAAAGGATTAACACATTATTATTTGTACTAGTAGCAACAGTAGTAGAACTATATATAAAATACTTGTATAACAAAACATCAACACAGTCAAATATTGCCATGTGCTTTGTGATATTATGGCACAAATGCCTTGTTGATTTTTTTAGTTAACACACAAAGATGTTCTGCAGACAGTAAAGTGTGTGGTGTGATAAAACTCCCTACTATAAGGGGATAGTGCTGACATCTATCTTGAGCCAACCTGAGCCAAGACAGCACAATGTTGGCTACCGCTAATGCAGCAATGGCTCAGAGTTCTTTGCTACTAAAGAGATCTTCTCTTGGAAAAAATATTGCGACATTATATACTCAAAGAACTCAACAAATCACAAAGTATCACCACT
Source organism: Apogon talboti (assembly GCA_037367365.1). NCBI lineage: Eukaryota > Metazoa > Chordata > Actinopteri > Kurtiformes > Apogonidae > Apogon > Apogon talboti. The sequence goes on along the minus strand of JAPQRQ010000026.1, from coordinate 2,073,657 downwards.
GATACTGTTAGGTTAGCTACAGCTAATAGAACAACAAATGGCTACCATTAAACATGCAGTAATAAAATGTCTGTCAATATTATTATTCAGTTCAGGTTGCTGCTTCTCCAATGCCAACAGTAGCAAAACACCCATATGTTATTTCCTGACTGATGTTTTCCACTGAAGCTGTTGACCTCCTGCTGCTTATAAACATCTAAGCACAAAATTCTCTACCACACAAGTATCTAAGTCCAGTTCCTCACAACAGCTGTCATTATTTTTCATTTGTATTAGAACCAATAATATTAGTGGGAAACCAAAAGCAAAGCTTTTCAAATCCATTAATTTACTTTTGTCTTGTTCAATGTACAGTAGATTGTATAGTTTTTGTACTGAAAAAGTATATTATTAATCAATTGTTTTAGCTTTAGTCATAGTTTTGAGTCTAAACAGTGCCAGACCACTGTTTAGACTGTTTTGACTCATGTTTGTCTAAAAACATAGACAAGAGGAAGTGATGAGCTGAGACAATTCAGATGGATCAGACAATCTGGAGCCAAGACTCAATTGCAATCCATTACAACAATGTTATTTTTCCTCCTTCTTTGAATAAATAACAGTGATGGATAAAGGACAGAGCAGTGAATCAGTCTAATGCTCAACAACAAACAAAGGTTAAAACATCCATTTATCAATCATCATTACAAAATAGAAGGAAGAAGCCAACATGAGATGAAACACATGCGTAAGTTACCATAGTGTTTTCAACACGACGCCGTGTTTCTACTCACTTTAAAAGCACACAAATGCCACAGTCAGCCCTAACATCAATACAGGTAACATTTACTGTCAGGTGGCGACAACAAAATGAGAAAACACGGGGTGACCTTCACGACTGCAGTGGAGGAAAAATGGCAGAGCACAGCATAATATTCTGACAAAAAAAACTGAAAGTCAGAGGAAATGTATCCCCATCTGAACAAAACACAGCGTAGGAAACGATCAGGAAATTGAAAGTACACATGTGAAGTGCTTTTAGGAAACAGAAAAAGAAAATATGAAGGGTTGCAGTACACATATATTTTTTTAAAAAACTGCATACATAGTAAAATTTAACTAATGTGACCTTTTTCATCTCTAAGTCTTATGGTTGCACTAGAAAAATGATACATTTAGGCAAAACTGATCTATATTAAACCAGATTTCAAAGCACTGTTGACTGTCTGAAAAGCTTGCAAAGGTACAAAAAATGTAAAACATTTGAAATAAGTAAGATATTTCAATTAAACTGTTTTGCCTTCATTTTTAACACTTGCAGCAATCGTAATATGTTGATATTTCTTCACCTAATCACTGAAGATCTGCTCAAAAAATATAACATGAATATTTTAAATTGTCAGGGTCTTTTGATGGCAGCTAACATCGCTGTCCTCTTTTCTTCATGTAGTAGGCATGTAGTTTATTTTGAATGGAAGAACTGCCTATACATGTATTACATTTTCAACATAAAGTAGACATTATTGAAAAAAAAACGCTTTTCTCTATCATTTTACTCGCGGGTCATAAATACAGGTCTGACATTTGTAACAAACTAAAACATCGCTTCTCAAATTTGCCGATTTATGGTGACTTAATTGTGTACACACTTTAGCCCCGACTGACATTCATTCATTTAAAAGGAGCTCTACCCCGTCCCAAGATGGCGGTTCCATTGACGCATTCGCTCCCATAGACCGCAGCGTTTAATGCTACAGCTAGTATATATAATCTATGAATAGCTGCAAGCTAGCTTAGCTGTTAGCAGACTGGTCGGTACACTTTACCTTTTCCTTGGGTCAGGAACCACCTCTAATTATTCCCTGGAAGTGGTTCGACTGATTGAAGCTCCTGTCCTGACCGTCAGACATGACCTCCAAAAAAAATCAAGCAAATAAATTCAGTACATTATCGCCACACTGTAGTCCTTTAACCATATCTGTCGTAAGCTAATGCTAACGGTAGCTAGCAAAAAAAGGCGCCATCCATGAAAACTGCAAGAAAAACCAGCAGTATTCTCCAACTAACAACTATAAAAACACGGTAACTCAGCGGAGACGCTGACAAAGGTGAGCCGACATAACACTCCCACTGAATGTACATCACAAGTTTCTGGTAAATATGTTTATCTGTCAATTTTAAATTACTATTAAAGTTCTAGTTCACCTCTGCACCACCATCTGCCGCCCGACTTCCCAAATCCGCATAGCAACAACATAGGGAAAACTGATTGGCTAACTGATTAACGTTTCCTGAATGTAGAAAAACATGCAGAATAGACACAAAAGTGTATATTAAAGAATGTCACTGTAATTAATGCAATTAATGACATATAAATGTTACACATTACATGTAAATAAAACATTTTACACATTAAGCAAAGCTGACTGTTAAATAATTAAGGGAATAATTACTAGAGTGCTGGAGGTGAAGTCATTTTTTGCTGGTTGTTTTTTTTTCTTATTTATTTCTCCCAGACCCTAATGGAATTAAATTAAATCATTTTTCTCAAGCCTGTCTGACTACTTAAATTTATCTGAAATGAAAAACTGTTGAGATATGAGACAAACTTGGCAAAATAAATGTAACTGGTGCCAGCTTTCAGTGCAGTTTTTCATGAGCTACTGCAACTGTTATGGAATTAATTAAAAAACATGTGCATTCCTGCTTTATTTATGTATAATTGAATACATAAGATGTCATCACACATAGATTAATTTAACCTAACCTAAAATAAATACATATGATGCATTGAAAGGACAATATCAGCCTACATGTGATAAACAATGTGATACGAAAATATATCATGGTAAAACTCTAATGCATTTTCCTCTTTTACATAAAATAATAAACATCTAAGCTGTCTTTGCTTTTTGATAGCATGTCAAATAATATTAGTACATGAAGTGAAGTCATTGGTTCAGACCTTTCACTGTTCATTGCATGTTTTAAGTTATGATCGTTCAGTGTCGGTGTCTTTACATTCCTGTAAAATGGTCTGAACAGTCGCTGTGCTTCACTTTCAGCAGCTGTACTGGCCTTCTCATTCTTTGTTTGACATGGATCAAGCCTGAATCCATCTCTATCCTGTTACCTGCCGTGTAACATGCCCCTCGATAAACAAACAAATAGACACTAAAAGGAGACCAAGCACCTGAATGCAGGTAAATGTCAGCAGGACCAAGTGAGTCTGAGCATCTGGAGACCTCACTGGGACCAGAACTGGATTATTAATGGTCCGTGTTGTGTCTGTTTCTGGCAGAGCGGTTCAGTGGTTGACCCTGCAGATGTTGGTGGAGTGTCAGGCCACAGCCCCACTCTCAGACCATCAATTTGTTAATGCCGGAGGCTTTGCCCGGAAAGGATTTTTCAGCAAGGTGAGTGGACCTTTGGACCAGCAGCTGGATCACATGACACTGGATCGCTCTGTGAGAAAATACCAGCAGTGAAACTCCTCCAGGGAGACAGAAAACCCACGTGAAACAACACTCAAAAAGATATAAAACTCTCATATTCACTCAGGGTTGCAGAAACTAAATGTAGAATAAAATTCAACTCTACATTTCTCACATGGTTTCTTTTTAGTAATTGTTCAAAACATCTAATATATCTCCCAAACTCACAGATTACAGTAAAAGGTCACAAACTGAAGCCAGATGAATGAGACAGAACTGTGTTTGTTTCTTTCTTTTGCTATCCTCCACCGTTAATCATGTGATGACACCTGGATATAAATCAATACCTATATTATTTCATAAACTTTTCATTTTTCAAAGTGAGTGTTTTAGCTAATGGCACTGAAAATAAATGACCCGTGATGAGATGTTCATAAAAGCTCAGAATAAATTCAAAGGTTATTATATCAAATCAGAAAAAAATGAGGAAAAGGTAACTTTTTCAACAAATTATATCATTAACTGAATATAAAAAGAAGTGTTTCCATCCAGTGTCATTTGTCAAACTACATGGGTTTATTGTTTTTCTTCTGTTTTGCTCAGTTTGTGGCTTATGTTCTTTTTGCCTTTTTTATTGATTATGTTGACTTTATTCTTTACTTTGGCTGTTTTTGTTCATTTTCTTGCTTATTTTCTTTATGTTATTTATTATTTTGTTTATTTGTTTTGATCACTGTGACTGTTTCCATCCATACTTTTGACACCCCTGTTACAGTCATACGTCAGTGTTTCCACCTGTAACCCGCCTCTACGGCCTCTCCGCTGGCTGTGATTGGCTGTGGATTACAGAGGCTTCCTAATGTTGGCTGCCAGTCCCAGAAAGCTGTGTCTGGTCCCAGAGCTCAGTGGGGATTTGTAACAGACACCAGTAGAGTCAGTGCTGACCTCATGTCGAGAGCAGAGAGCCTCCGACTCCTCTGACAGCCCTGAACGGTGGGTCGGGACCGCTCACACATTAACGGTTTTAACAGGGTCAAATGGGGCTTAACTGGACTCAATATTCATCTGTTACAAATCCAAACAGACATAGTAAAGAGTTTGGCCTGTTAAAAACATGTGCTGTAGCTTTTACAGCAAAAAATCCAAAGATCACAAACCTGACTATTCTGAACTTTGTCATAATTCATGTTCCTTAACCCATAAAGACCCAAACATCCACTGATCTAAACCGTTTAATACCTGTTGATCCACTATCCTATCAATACATGTAAATAATTGGTGTAAAATACAGTTTGTCATCTTTTCATGGTCATCAGATATGACCCACTTGGATGTTCAGAGGCTCCATAGTTACCGTGGAAACACCGTCATCTTCTACAACATTAATTCACCAGTAAAACCATGGAGTTTTGCTTGAAATAGTTCCTTTTTCTTCAGTTTTCTCTGTTTTGATATAATAACCTTTGACTTTACTCTGGGTCTAGATTAAGTGAAATATGGAGAAATGCATGATTTACAGTGGAAAATAAAAAGGATAATATTATAATAATTGATAAATGACTTAAGTAAAGGTTAAACGGAGAGAAAAATTTATTGGAAACGGCAACAAAAGTAGCACTCGGTCTTTGTGGATTAAGTCCGGTGTGACTCCGCCTTAACGCCTCATGTGACCGCGGTGGTTCTGATTCTGTCCAACAGATCATCCATTAGTCACCGCCGTCCTGGCTGTGATTCCACCAATTCCATCCCTTGTCTTGTAGAGGAAGCCGTATCGTTTGTGTTCCATCTATTCTTGGGTTTCACTCATACGCTCCACTGACAGCATCTATTTGCTGAAAACTAATACTGTCTTGGACTGTGATACTGTGCTTATTGCCATCTTATCTCCCGACGCAGCCACCCAAACACATTTAGAGTTCGGTGGCTCCAGCAAACATGGCCTCCTGATAACGGGGCGTGTAAATATATATATATATTTATTTATTTATCTGGAGAGCCTCATCCACCCCACACACATTCACATCCACTATTTGAAGTTTCTAGTCGTGCTCTAGTCTGTGACACATCCACGTTAACCTCTGCAGCTCATTTGGAGGGTGAGTAAGACGAGGTCAAACTCTAATTTATGGACCTTCAGGTGATTTAAGACGGTGACTAAGGACCTGCTCACTTCTGTTCTGCTTAGAAGTCAGCAAGTTGACCTAGAAACTCAGCCTGTGATGGTTTTTCAGTGGTATGGCCCGTGATCCTCCTAAAGACCAAAAGATTTCAGAACAAGAGTGAACAGAGCTTTGCAGTGAAGGGGACGTACCTAAACTATATATATATATCTATATAGATATATATATATAGATATATATATATATCTATATATATATATATATATATAGATAGATAGATAGATAGATATAGATATAGATATACACACACATATATATATATATATATATGGACAAACTATATGTTTTGTATCCCTGACCCCTGTTAGAAAAGAAACACCTGAATTTAACATGTCCACAGACTTTTGTCCATATTGTGTATATAGCTAACATTTCTAAAGATAAAATACACATAAAACCCTTTAGACTGGACTTTATCTATGAAACATGGCTCCTAGTTTTTTTTCCCATGTAAATTTACAATTTAATATCTGAGAATATTGACATCGTTTTCTCTTAAATTTGGGATTTTTTTCTTGTAGATTCACCACTTTATTCTCAGAGAATCATAAATGTCTATCTTTGATTTAGAGAAGGGTACTCTAATATGTAAGCAGATGGTTGTCTAAGGTTTCTACAACTCTCCCTTTGGTGAAAACTACCTATACAATAAAACATGTACAACATCATTTCCATCAGATCTATAACCAGTTCATCGGCTATGTAACAGGAACAGACTAATATGATGGAAATTGCCTGAGTCCTAGTTTTAAAGAAATTAAACCAAAACAAATGTATTGTTATTATTTAATGTTATTTTTTCCACTAAAACAAATAGAAAAATTTTGAGTTGTCAGTATTTATAGACATAATGTGACATTTTTTGACATTAAACCAAGAAGAAAATTTGGAATCAGTAGTTATAGGATATTATTATATTATTTTACTTAAGATCATATTGGTCTGAATGTGGAACCTCAACTAAAATGACTTCAACATCCTTGACTGTTCATATCTTCAGTGTAATTTTTGTACTTTGCAAATTCATCCCATGGCCTGGATTAGAACCTTCAGCAGGCCAGTTTTGGCCCACGGGCCACATGTTGACACTCATGAGATAGAGGATGGAAAGAGAATGACAATGGTGGCGTTCAGCATAACGTAGCTTTAACTCAGGATAATTCTGTGTTTTCATTTGTAGCTCATCTTCACCCTGATCCATCATTAACATCCTCTGACCTCTCTGACCTTCCTGAGCGTTCACCCTCGTGACTGAAATCAGTCTGTTCAGCAGATCACAAACTCAAAGGTGTCAGCGTGTGTTCTGCTGATGTGAGGGAGAAAAAGAAAAAAAAATTCCAGTCGCTCTGAGTGGAACCATCAGCGAAAACCTTCAATAACACACTCAGTTCACATTAAACAGTGACAGACCGCAGCTTTATTCCAAGACACGGGGTCCAACATAAGGCCGGTGGGCCAAAACCAGTCCACTACCGATTCCAATCCGGCCCATGGAATGAATTTGTGCAAAGTGCAAAATTTACACTAAATATATTAACAATCGAAGATGTCAAAAATCATTTTAGTCCAGTTTGATCACAAGTGGGTCAGACCAGTAAAATACGAGCAGAATAACCCATAAATGGTGACAACTCTAAGTTCCAAATTGTGAAATGGTACCAATATTCTGTCTGTTATTAAATGCGTTGTGTTTTTGTAGATCCATTGTGATCTGTAAGTTATAACACACACGTGTAAATGATAAACTGAGGCAGAATATTGTTATAATTGCACTTATTTTTCTTAAGAAATTTCAGGTTCATTTTTTTTGTGAAAGGAATGTTTGTAAATGTATACAAATGTGACATTTAAACATGTTAACATTTTCATAATTTAATTTTACTTTTTTGCTCTAAAAAAAAAGTTAATTTTATAGCCCATTTTTGTATTATTTTACAGGTCCAGCCCATTTGAGATCATATTGGCCTGTATGTGGCCCCTGAACATCCCTGCTGTAAGAGGTGAGAAAACACTCGCGAACACACAACGGTTTCACATGAGTCGAATGTTTTACTAGAAAGTGAAAATTGGTCCTGACAGTCTGCGAAAAAGAACTCTCCAATTGTCACTTGAGTAAAATCACCAAACTGACTGCACTATTGCACTATTTTTGTATTTTGTAATGACTTTCACATAAAGTTTCTCTACATTTAACCTTTCCTGAGTGTCCTAAGTACAAACATACTGAGTTAATCTTTAATTTAACCCATTAAGACCCAGTTATACATTTGTGTTTGTTCCCAAATGAATTTTTTTTATAGTTAACCTTTTACTTAAGTGATTTATCACCATTTAATGTAATACTATCCACTGTATTTTGCATTGTTTTAAAGTCAAAATCATGTATTTTTCTGTATTTAATTCACTGATCGTGTAGATGTTCATTAAAGCTTGGATTAAAGTTGGGGGTTATTATATCAGAAACACAGAAAACTGAAGAAAAAGTGAGTTTTTTAGTAAATTTCTCATTAACTGAACATAAACCCAGTGTGTCCATCCACTGTCATTGATCCAACTCCATGGGTTTTACTGGTG
>JAPQRQ010000026.1:2052277-2064045 GCA_037367365.1 Apogon talboti | reverse complement strand
AATGGGTCATATCTGATGACCATGAAAAGATGAATAACTGTATTTTACACCAATTGTTGACATGTATTGATAGGATTGGTGGATCAACAGGTATTAAACAGTTTAGATCAGTAGATGGTTTTATTGGTCTGTGTTGTTTTTATGGTTAACACATGTGAACGCCGTATCCTGGCTGATATGTGACGAACTGGAACGTGAACATTGTGTGAAATGACTCAGATGTAACATGACCGTGTCGAGGCTCTGCTCCATATGGGCTGAAAACCTACGCCTCCTTCCACCGTCTTTTTCCTTCAGCCATCTGGAATCCCATACACCTCATCACTTCTCCACCTCATACGTTCACCTACAGTACTTCCCTCTGTTTTCTGTGTCACATCTGGACAGTGCACAAAGCTCCGTCTTTACATCAAATAAACTCACTTCCATGTTTCTGATTTCATTCACACTCCAGACTGTCAAATACATCCTCCACTTATGCTGCTTTCACATAGAATAGAATAGAATAGAATAGATCTTTATTGTCACTGTTACAGGAACAATGAAAATCAGTTTAGCAGCAAAAACATTTGAAGTGCAAAAAGATATCACACAAAATTATACTGAAAATATGTACTGATAAGTATTGGCTGTATACAAAAACTACAAAACATAGTTGTGGATAAAAAAATAATAATAATAATAATGTTGAGAGAAATTAGTCCAAACCATCTCTGAGGCATTTTGGAAACAAAGATAACAATTCACACCAAACTAACCAATGACATGATATGGATCCCAATATAAATATCATTGCATGGTGGTAAGAACAGGGACCACCAGTCTCTGAGTCAGAGGAAAAAGGCAACACCGACTGAACAATAAAGGAATGTTTAGCCCCAGTGTCACGCAACACCTTGATCTTCACACCACCCATCAGCCAAAGACGCGCATTTGCGATGAAAGACTCAAACCCCAAGATTATAAATAGATAAAACTATATTCTGACATTAGTCATTATTGTTTTGTATCCCAGACCCCTGTTAGAAAAGAAACACCTGGATTCAACGTGTCCACAGACTTTTGTCCATATAATGTACTTCTGTCTTGCTCTACCATCAATCCTCTGCCTGTTCATTTTTCTTTCTTGTAATTCAGTTCCCCTGATACGGTAGTAACTCATCATCCTCCTCCTCTTCCTCCTCCTCCTCCTCCTCTTCTCTTTTTTCCTCACTCTTTGCTCCTTCTTTATTTCCCATGTAGCACCTCCTTGCTGCCTTTTATAGACCTCCTGTTATTGGCTGAAAAAGGGGTGGGGAGTGAGACAGACACATGGAGGGGGTGGGACAAATGTACATCACATTACAGCAGGTGTACGCTGCTTTACAGCATCACAGGTCATAAAACATGAGTTAAAACACACGACTGATGAGGCTTTTTCATTTTTCTACTGTCATTTAAATGCAAATAAAAGGTGAACAGCGTCTGTTGGTGTATGTTCGATGGTACAGCAGAGATACAGCATCTACAACCCAGCGTGTTGTCCATGTTAGATCATTATACACCGTCACACCATAAACCACATATAGATCAATCCGCTGCTGAAAATAGTCCCAACACATTCAGTTCCTTTTATACAAACAGAAAAACTAATGTGGCCCAGAGCTTCACACCTCTGCCTTTTGTACTTATTCTTATTTATTATCTTTGACATATCTAGTATGATTATTTATGTTATATTGTTTTTATACACGTACATTTGTCCACAAAGGTGACTAGAGGGTGCAAAATATATCCATGGTGTTTAAAACACATGTAAGAGTAAAAGACAGAAGTCCTTTCCAAATTTCATGCCAAAAGCTTCAACACAGTCAAAATGATCAAATAAAAAAAGAGACAGAAAGATCTCCAGAGGTGCCAGAGGAGGACCTAACGGTTAAAGTAAAATGAAAACCAGTCATTAAAACTAAAACTAAATCCAAAAATCTAACTGAAAGACCAAAGAAAAACAGTAACTAATAATAGCAGCTCTTCTCTGAGGCAGTTTGTTCCAGTTCTATCCAGTAGAACATTCTCAAATTCTACTGTACGTCACTATAGCATTTAATTCATTTAGACTTCATGTCTCTGTGCGTTGCCTCACATCTGTTTCAACAAACAAATTAAGAAGAAATGGTGTTTTTGGTGAAATTGCATGTGTGAGTGTCTGCTACGCTTTAACCCTTTTAGGACAGTTGTGTCTCCAGCGACACAGTTTTCATCCACCATTAAATTATTGTAACTCCTGAAACGTTCTGGCAATTGACAAAATCCAAACGTAATCTTTTATCTGAGATTGGGTTCTTTCTATTGGTCTATAATACATTAGGATAGAGGTCTGCATTGGCTGAGGGGGAGGGGTGGAAGTGGGTGGAGCAAAGAGCAGCAGAGTGCAGTCGGCGAGAGAGAGATGGAAGATTTTTATTACTTTTAGCAGCATTTTAGTGAGATTTTAAGCAGTGCTTTTGGGTGAATTCTTTTAAATAACTGTGTGATAGTGCTGTTTTGGAGTGTTGTAGTGTTTCACTATATGGACAAAAGTATTGAGACACATCATGTCTACAGCTGTAAGATGTCCTGTTCATTCTGATTTGACATAGAAACATCAATATTTCCTTAAAGTTTTTTTTCTTCTTCAGTGAGATGTGAAGAAAGTACATGGTTAGTTGTGGTAGAAAATTATTATTTACAGTCAGAGCACCAAAAATATTTTAGAAATTTAGAGGTAGAACATTTAAAATCAGAGTCATGGATTAAAAAAAGCAACCAAAAAACAAAACAAAATCAATGTTGAAAGAATTTATGTAAAAACCATCTCTGAGGCATTTTGGAAACAAAGATAAGAATTTAACCCAAACTAACCAATGACATGATATTGATCCAATATAAAACTATATTCTGACGTTAATCATTATTGTTTTGTACCCCAGACCCCTGTTAGAAAAGAAACACCTGGATTCAAGGTTTCCACATACTTTTGTCCATATAGTGGATAAAGCAAATGCAAATTCATGCCAGGTGACATGAAAATACAGAATCCGTATCTGTACATGACGCTGATGAGCGATGACACTAGTGTTATCCAAGCGCTCCACTTTAATTCCATATTTTTGCTCATTAGATTTAAAAGAATGATTGTAATTGTAATTTCATGTATGGAGTTACAGCACAGAACTTGTAGTAGCTAACGGGGATCTAAAATAAAAGAGATGTGCAAAGGAAATGCAGTGAATAAGAGAGAAAAGAGCAGGGATTTGAGAGTGAAGGGCTGAATATCAGATCCACAGAGCCTGGAAGTGAAAGGATAAAGAAAGAGACAATGAGACACTGGAAGAGAGGGGAAACGAGAGTAAAAGAGTGATGGAGAGAAGCAACGCATGCAGGGAGGAGGGGGAGGGGGAGGAGGGGCGAGCTAACACGCTCTGCACGTGATCCAGTCTGTTCACATGGCCTTGTATTACACTGTTATAAATACTTAATGTGCGACGCTGCAAAAACCCAACGCTTTTCCCCAGAATGGAGAGGATGCACGGAGCAGAATTCGACTCAAATGTTTCCTAAAAGCCACTTGAATCCCAACGCATGACGGTGGAAGTAACAGATAAAGCTCTGTCATCTGCTGGGTTACATAATGCACTGTACCCTGGAATCCAAGCCAGGTCTGTCCTCATTAGAGCGCGGACCGTGGACGCCACCGCCGTGTCCTCGGCTCCGCTCCGACCCCTGTCTTATTTCCACCCACCGTGGGCCTAAAGAGGCCTGAGAGCAGCACACACATGAGTTATGGATGAGGAGGATCTGCAGGAAATGATCCACAGCCCAGACACTGATATATGTCCAACATCTCATACGACTCAGACTCTGCTGTTGTGTTCACTGCAGTTGTTGTGGCAGGAGTTTCATTGTGTAAAACAGGCTCATCAAACTCATCTTCCCTTAGGTTCCACATTCAGCCCAATTTGATCTCCAGTAAAATAATAACATGATAACCTGTAAATCATGACAACTCCAAGTTTTTCTCTTTGTTTTAGTGAAATAAAAACATTTTATGAACAAATTATTGTTCATAAAACAAATTATGAACATATTTACATTTACAAACTATCCAAACAAAACAGATGTAACTGAGTTGAAAAAACGGACATTTCTTAAGAAAAATAAGTGCAGTTTTAACAACATTATCCCTCAACTTATCATTTATACATGTGCATTACACTCAATGTTACACAAACATGTAGTAACAGGCAGAATATTGTTCAAATTTTGGCATTTGGAACTAAAATAAGAACAATTTCTACAATATTACTATACTATTAACATAACTTAAAGATCACAGTGGATCTATTTTGTGTTTCTATGGATATTTTGTTGCTTATTTATGTTTATTTTTGTTCATTTTCTCGCCTATTTTGCTCAGTTTTTATTATCTATCTATCTATCTATCTATCTATCTATCTATCTATCTATCTATCTATCTATCTATCTATCTATCTATCTATCTTTTCCATGTGTCTTTTCCTGGAGCTGAACTAAAGCCATCTGGTCTGTGATGGACTGTGTGGGTTCGGGTTCTTCTGGACCACATTCAGAGGTTTTCAATGGGGGTCAGGTCTTTATCTCCTCCATTGCTCTATTTTATGACTCTCATGCAGGCAGGAGCTAATGCATTATCTTTTCAGCACAGCTGTACTTTAAAATTCAGATTTAGACATTTTGGATGTGATATTTTTTCATTTTTAAAGCTTCCTTGTGTGGATTTAATTGGTCATTTGCAGGAATATCCAGTTAAAAATCTATCGTTTACTTTAGATCTGTGTGACTCGACTAAAACCTAATTTTACTCATTTCACATCCAAATAAAAAGGGATGAATAGTTTTAATATATTACATTATGAATAATATACCTGACAAAGTAAAGGTACTTTTTTGTTCAATTGTTCAATTAAAATATAAATGTATCAAATATATGAAGGAAACAATAATAAATACAAGACATGTTGATGCATATGATGTACAAATATGTCATCTAAGTTAGATTTAAATAAATTGAGACTGAGGCTGTTTTGTCAGAAGTTAAAGTGTTTTTAACCTCTGACAGATTAAAATACCAGACAAATGTCAAAATGCAGCACAATGTTTGTATTTTAATACAAAAACATGGACTAAACTTTAATGAGGATACTATTTTCAGTCATTTTACTCATTATTTTTTACTCTAATCTTTTTTCATCAGTGGCAGAATTGTGCTTCCATAGACCTGAGAGTACACTATATTTTAATCTAATATTGAAAAATCTGAGCTAGATGAGCATCATTTAACAGAGCACAGAGTTTGCAAAAATGAATTATCGACTATGAAATTCTGTAAGATCAGTTTGAGTTTTGTGATTTCTAATTTAACTGAATATTTTCTGGTTTCTTTCACCTTTTTGTTATTCTAACTGAATATCTTTGGTTCATGAACTGCACAAGACATTTTAACAACGTCTTTGGTTTTGGAAAACACTTGCCAGTTTTTTTACTATTTTATTTACTGATCAATCATTGACAAATTAACTATGAAAACAGTTACAGCACTGCGTGTTACAGTCATTTCACTGTAAAATGACATGATGACAGACTAAAGGCTCATTTATGTTCACTTTACATATGTAAATAGGTTTGTCCGTTTCTAACGCTGTCATGCGTCACTGCCTTCGTACTTGAGCGTTTATCAATCAATCCACCAGAGGGCGACACTCTTAATTACCATACTAGCCGAATATCAGGAAGAAGAGTAAACTTTTTTTGAAATGAAGAAGAAGAAAGTCAATAATAATAATAATAATAATAATAATAATAATGATAATAAACTTGGTTACGACAGAGGAGCCTGATGTGGATACTAATGTTCATTCAGAAGGGTAGTTGTCATAAATATATCGGTACTTTTTCACTAACTCACACAGTCGCTCTTTGAAAAATTCTGCTATTTCTGGAAGTTATTTTCCTCAAATCTCAACACTGCCTCCGCGGTTCTAGGTGGTACTGCGACGCATTCTCCGACTCTGTAAGCATCCGGAAGCTCCTGGAAAACGGACAGAATTAAGGAATGTACGTAGAAGACGGACAGAACGCTGCGTCTTTAATGTAGAGCATAAATGAGCCCTTAGACGTTCTGATATATGAAACTGTGTATGAACTCATGTTGTGTTTTCTACATCAGTGATAGTGTACGGTATTTGACACCAACCGTAACTACTCCATAAACATCATCAAACACAGGACAGAGGAGACAGGAAGTCCCTGAACGCACCATCACCATGGTCTACACCCCCAACACCACCCCATCATCAGACCTCAAACACCATCACAGTCCACACCTTAAAAACCACCACAGTCCACACCATCAGACCTCCAACACCACCACAGTCCACACCATCAGACTTCCAACACCACCACAGTCCACACATCAGACCTCCAACACCACCACAGTCCACACCCCCAGAACCACCACAGTTCACACCTCCAACACCACCACAGTCCGCATTATCACACCTCCAACACACCACAGTCCACACCATCAGACTTCCATCACCACCACAGTCCACACCCCCCAGAACCACCACAGTCCATACCTCCAACACCACTACAGTTCACACCTCCAACACCACCACAGTTCACACCTCCAACACCTCTACAGTCCACACCGTCAGACCTCCAACACCACCACAGTCCACAGGAGCCAAACACCGCAGCCTTCACGCGGCTGTGGACATAAATGTATGATGGTGTCGTGTTCTGTCCTCTGTCACATGCCTGTGTACGCCAAAGCCGAGCAGGAGGAGGAGGAGGAGGGAGGAGGAGAGGAAATACTATGACAGCACATGACACCGCGGAATAAATCACATCTGAGAATCTGAGAGAAAATCCAGAGGTGGAGACACGACACCGGGGTCTGCTCCATCACTGGACCGTGTCGGTTTATTCTGGGAACCGACTCATGAAGCATCCTCCTTGAAAGTCCAGCACCGCGGTCAGCGCTTCCATGTCAGCCTCCAGAGACGCACAGAGTAGAACCCCCCCCATCCGATGCCCAAACGAACCCCCCCCGACCCGGTGCACAGGAGGCGGACCCGGGTCCTAACGACTCGCCCGTGTTTTGCGCGTCCGATCCGAAGCCCTGACATCTGCCCCCGCTCCGCTCAACCGTTTCCGCGTAAAACCGAGCCCCCAGCCCCCTTCAACCCGCTGCTCCTACCTCGTCATCCCCATCCCGGGGCCTCCCATCCCCATGCCTCCGCCGGCCGCCGCTCCGTTCACCGGCTTCATGTGCTGTCCTGCCCCCGGTCCTGCAGCCGCGGCGGGTCCTCCGGCCATCATCATCCCGGCGGCGGCTCCCGGCTCCCCGCCGCCCTCCATGCTCGCTTCGTTCCCCATCTCGGTCTCGGCTCCGGAGACGGGAGGGAGGTGGAGAATGGAATCAGGTCAAATCGGCGGCGCTGCGTTTACGTGTCTATTTTGTCTTAATCGGACGTTACCATAAAAGAAGAATTAACCGGAGACGGGAGAGAAATCCGGGAGAGCGAACTCAGCGCTGTGCCTCCATCACCGCCATCATCATCCTCAGCTTCAGCACCAGAGGCTGCCTCCTCCTGACGTGGTGGCGGGAGTGCGCAGCGCGGCCACGGCCACGGTGGAAGGAAATAACAGTGTGAGGCGCGAGAAGCGAGATTAGATGAGATTAGATCAAAGTTAAATGAGGCTCGAGGGGACAATTTGGAAACAGAAGAGATGAAGAAACAAGGAGAGAAGAGGTGGTGAAGGAGAAGGACAGAGCAGCAGTCACAAAATAAGAGGAAACCGAAGGAAATATTTAATAACACGTCGCAGAAATGTGTTATTTTATCCAAATATATCCAGTTATTCTCATATTTTTATTATAACCTGCAAAAATCAGGCCAACATTTTATCACAGAACGCAAATTAACATCACATTAAATAAGTTTCCATCTCCACTTCCATTAAAAACACTCATAAACCCTCTGTCCTCTTTCAACCCGTTTCCATCTCTTCATATTCACTTCTGTCATTTCTGTGCGCGCGCAGTGCGCAGCCACACCCGCGGGGTCGCGCGTCCTGATGCTGAAGAGGAGAATTAGGAAGAAACAGGAGCGAGCTACAGTATACGTGCGCGCCCCCGTTACCTTTCCTCCTCTCTTAAAGGAGGACAAGAGGAGGCACGGCCACGCGCCGCACACTGCACTGGAGCGTCACGTGACTGAAAACACCTCATGGTGTTTCACACCTGCAGGAAATTCAGGCAACGTGGACTTTAACCTGCAACTCACTCTATCACTCACACGTATTTACATTACATATGATCATTACATATTTACATTAACAAACTATGCTTAAACAATAAAATGTGAATAACCTGAACAAATATGAAAAACCTGAAATGTCTGACGAAAAGTGTAATTTTAAGTGTTATTTTAAAAATATTCTGTCTGTTAAATGTGTTGTGCCTTTGTAGATCTGATCTGTAATGCACGTGTAAATGATTAGTTGAGGCAGAATATTATTAAAATTACACTTATTTTTTCTTAATTTCAGTTTTTTCAGTTTATTCACATCTCTTTTGTTTGGTTAGTTTGTAAATGTAAATATTTTTGTAATTTAATGTTATTTTTTTGTGCTAAAATAAACAGAGAAATTTGTTTTTGTCATTATTTTAAGGTTATTACATTATTATTTTACTGGTTTAATCCAGTGGATTGGGCTGAATGTGGAACCTGAACTAAAATGAGTTTGACGTCCCTGTAGATGCAACAGATTTTTATGATTATGTATAAATCTTTAATTTCACGCTGATACT
This sequence comes from Apogon talboti, assembly GCA_037367365.1. NCBI lineage: Eukaryota > Metazoa > Chordata > Actinopteri > Kurtiformes > Apogonidae > Apogon > Apogon talboti. Next base: position 2,055,170 of record JAPQRQ010000026.1, on the reverse strand, counting down.
TTGTCTGTTGATGATTAAAGCTGAAACTGCATCGACTCAGTGTCATTAACAGGATCAGCATCAACAGCAAAAACTTTAAGGGAAAGAAAAATGAAGTGTGATGCTGTAAATCCAGTCCAGCGTCGTCCAACGATGATAATAAAAATCTGGGCGCGCGTTGTCTGAGCCGGGGCAGCTGGGAAAACGTCCACTCTGTTCCACGGCCAACAGTTTCCCAATGAGACCGGACTTTACGGAGATGAATAAATGTTGACAGCAAACTGCAGCGCTGTGTGGATACAGAGTAGAGACAGGAAGAGGACGGAAAGGCCTGTTTGGATCACATACCCTTGGCTCTTCTGTTCAGTTTGAAGGTGAAAACTGTGAAATGTGGTGGACTCAGTTTGGTTGAAGCTGTTGTAGTGGGAGTTTAAACTGGAGTTCACCACCAGAGGGAAGGTTTATCTGTGTGAAATGTGATCAAAAATAGAAAGAATGGAAAGGAAACAAGCACAACTATTAATAGAGCATGTTTTATTCAAGTCTGGAATCATTTATATTCTATTTTATATTGTGATATATATTTTTTAGCTCACAGATCATGAGGTGTTGTGACGGCGCTGTGTCCGTCGTCTTCATCGTCTACGTTAGCTTTGTAAGTTCTTCATACTCCTTCAACAAAATTACTGGTCAGATTCAATAAAAAAAAAAAATTGTATCTTCCTTGGGACATTGTCTATCAAGTGTGTTCACAGTTTTAAGAAATTTAGATTTTTCATTTTCGCTGAATTTTTTAAATAGTAATTTTCCTTTTCTTCTGATGGTCCATATTTTGATGGTTTCTAACATATAAATGGTTAGAGATATGAATATAGTTACTATTGAGCACTGATAGGAAGTCATATATGGACTTTCATTTGAGTCCATGACCTTTGACCTTGAGTGACCTTGAAAGGTCAAACACAATGTCACCAACGTCTAGGTTTCAACAATCTTCTCCAAACTACTGGTTGGATTCATTTCCAGCTGGATATGTATCTTCTTTTGGACAATGTCTACTAACTGTGTTCACAGCTTTGAGAAATTTGGATTTTTAAACTTTTGACTGTTTGAATTATTAAACTTATAATGGGCCATACTTTGGTGGATTATAACATGGAGTGGATAGCGATATCAATATAAAATTCAGTAATCTAAATTTCTCAAAACTGTGAAAACACTTTGTAGACATTGTCCCATTAAGAAACATGAAAAATTAGAAATGAATCCGACCAGTAGTTTCATTGGAGAAGGTGTTTGAAACATTGCAAACGAAGACGATACCAGACACAACGCCTTTACAGTCGCTCATGGCCAATTGGCCGGTCAGATAAACACAGTCCCAGTTCAGTCCAGGATCCAGAGAATGGATGGCAGTGAGTCCGTTGGGTAAATGACCAGCGCATCCATCACCTCCAGCAGACGGCGATGGCAGACGTCCAACTGTGGTTCAATCTGCTATCGTGAACCACTGATCAGTTACAAAGAACCAAGAAAACTGGAGAAAACCTCCAGAGCCTGTTCTTCACTGGAGTATTTCCACTTTCTACATCAGGGGTGTCAAACATACGGACCCTGGGCCAAAACCAGCCCGCCAAAGGTTCCAGTCCAGCCAATGGGATGAATTTGTAAAATGTAAAAATTGCACTGAAGATATTAACAGTGAATGGTTCAGGTTCCACATTCAAACCAATATGACCTAAAGTAAAATAATATCATAGTAACCTATAAATAATGAGTTCAAATTTTCTTCTTAGTGTAATGTGAAAAAAATAATATTACATTATGCCTATAAATAATGACAACTCCAAATGTTTCTCTTTGTTTTAGTGCAAAAAATAGCATCAAATTATGAAAATACATTTGTTTGGTTTAATTTCTTTAAAAGTAGGACACGACTGCTCCAGAAAACTGGAACTAAAACTCATTTATTCTTAGCTTTCCAAGCAATTCATTAATATTAGTGTTTCATTTTAGTATTTTTTGTTGATTTATGTATTTATTTATTTTCATTGGGGAGTCCTGGGGGTTGTTCCTTTAAATATCAACTGCTGTAGAGAAATAAAAGTAACATCCAGAGGAAAATTAACAACTAAACAATAAAACAATGAAATGCAACAGCAATAAAGTCTGTGAGTCTTTTTCTTAGTTCAGGGGTGTCAAACATATGGCCCGTGGGCCAAAAGCAGCCCACCAAAGGGTCTGATCCGGCCCGTGGGATGAATTTGTGAAATTCAAAAATTACACTGAAGATATTAACAATCATTTTAGTTTAGGTTCCACATTCAGAGTGGGTATTCCACATTAAAGTGGGTAAAAAAAATATCATAATAACCATTATACTGTCTGCACTTTACCCATCTTATTCAGACATGTTTTATTTATGTATTTATTTATTTTAACTTTTGTTTTTTTAGATTCAGGTGTTTCTTTTCTAACAGGGGTCTGGATACAAAACAATAATGACAAATATGATAATATAGTTTTATATTGGGATAAATATCATATTGATTGTTAATATTGATGTTTCTATGTCCAGTCCATGAACAGGACATCTTACAGCTGTAGACATGATGCATCCCAATATTTATGTCCATATAGTTTAGAAACATCAGTATGTTCTGAGATGTGAAGAAAGTGGATGGTTAGTTGTGGTAGAAAATTATTATTTACAGTAAAATATTTACATAAAAAATATTTTTTTAAATTTAGAGGTAGAACATTTAAAACCATAGTCATGAATAATAAAAAATCAATGTTGAGAGAATTTATGTAAAAACCATCTGTGAGTCATTTCAGAAACAAAGATAACAATGTAAACCAAACTAACCAATGACATGATATTGATCCAATATAAAACTATATTATGACATTA
>JAPQRQ010000026.1:2029904-2043255 GCA_037367365.1 Apogon talboti | reverse complement strand
TGGGCTGTTTCTGTTTGGTCCTCATGAGCATCCTGTTATATATTCAGTGTATTTCTCTGGCTTGTGTGTGTGTGTGTGTGTGTGTGTGTGTGTGTGTGTGTGTGTGTGTGTGTGTGAGAGTGAGAGTGAGAGTGAGAGTGAGAGTGAGAGTGAGAGTGAGTGTGAGAGTGAGTGTGTGTGTGAGAGAGTGAGTGTGTGTGTGAGAGAGTGAGTGTGTGAGTGACCCAGCCAAAGTAAAGCTGGCTCTGCAGACATCCTTGGCCCTTTCTGGGGGGTTATGTAAGGTAAGAATCAGCCTGGCAGTGGGGGGGGCACCCTCTTTATTCTGTTATATTAACTATTATGCAAACACTGAGGAGAGTTTGGACTGTTTTTGTTTATGGCAGAGAACGGACATACACTTATGCACTGCAAATGTCTAAGAGTTCTGTCCAACTATATGTACTATATAAGCACTTTATATGTACTCTATATGTACTTTATATATACTCTATTTAAACAAGTGGTGCCAGACACAACAAACCCCGCCCCTCGCATGTATTGTAGCTTATTTTGACTTTGATCCAGCTGATGTCATCATGTCTATGCGTGTGCTGATGGCAGCATATCAATTGCCTCTATATATATGTGCCAAGTTTGAAGTATATTGAAACTAAATTGATGTTTTTATAGACATGTGAAATTTCACCCATTATAAGTAAATGGGGAAAAAAATCATAAAAAATTTGAACTTTGACCTACTTTTCCCAAAATGTAATGAGATCTATTCTGGGTCACTGGCAATCTATAAACCCAATTTTGTATGAATTCAACCAATAGTTTTGCTGCTAAAGTGTTAACAAACAAACAAACCAAACCAAAAACAATACCCCTTGCCTCCCCTTTGGAATAATCCAACGACTTGGGAACTATTTGTCGGTCAATGATTGTTTTTCTCTAAATGTAAATATTTCATCCAGACACCTTCTGACTGGAGACCGTTGAGCCAATGTTCAGCTAATGTCGTCTTTCATTATGTCAAAATGACCCCTGTTATGAAAGAAACACCTGAATTCAACGTGTCCACATACTTTTGTCCATATAGTATGTGTGTGTGTCTGTGATTAGATGAGTTTTCCAGTGTTTTTCATGATATAATAACCTTCATCTTCACTTTGAGCTGTTATGAACATCTACATGATCAGTGAATTCAATATAGATAAATACTTTTGTCCATGTTGTGTATATGTGGTAATGAGACTAACCGGAAAGTTTCCAATTTTCTTGGTAAAATAAATTCTTTGTGTATTAGATGAGTATAACAAAGTCCTGACCCCTGGTTTAAGTTAATGCAACAGTCCAACAATAACTCCACTTGTTTGTGAAACCACAGTCATGTTCCTGAAGGTTTGATAGTTTTAATTCTGACCCAAACTGACGCCTGTGAGTTCAGCCCGGCCGGCGTTCATATACGTCACATCCACCTCCAGGTAGTAAACAAGGTCGAGTCGGATGAGCAGGAACACGGCGTCGGCTGGTGGAGCGGCCAACATTTACAGTGTGTTATGTAAGACTGTTTGAGCGCCTGAAGGCCTGACATGAACAGGATGGTTGGCCTCCTTCTCTGGTATACGTTACATAAACTTTGATGGCCACGGATCAAATATTTTTTGGCTGTATGCGCCTCCAAGTTCTGCAGAGTGTGAACACGCCGTCGAGTGCATCTGCAGGAGTTTCATGTGACCTACTTTGGAATCACTGAAGTCAAATCAGGTTACTTTAAGATATTAACCCTGTATCGACCATCGTGTCTACAGGGCCACAGTTTTTACATTCACCGTCATTGAGATTACCACTTTGACAAAATCCAAACGTCACCTGAAAACTGAGATGAGGTTCTTTCTATTGGTCTATAACACATTAGGGTAGAGGTCTGCATTGGCTGAGGGGGAGGGGTGGAAGTGGGCGGAGCAGAGAGCAGCAGAGTGCAGTCGGTGAGAGAGAGATGGAAGATTTGTATTAGTTTTAGCAGTATTTTAGTGATGTGGTGAATTCTTGTAAATAATTGTATGTAATAGTGATAGTGCTGTTTTGGAGTGCTCTACTAGTGCAGTGTTTTTGTCAAGTATTGCTCTTTTTTGCTTTTTTTTCACTGTTTTTATCTGTATTTTTCCAGTTTGTATAGTTCGTTGATAGACTAGAAAGTGCTTCAGAAACACAGGATCAAAATGACTAGAAATAACTGAAAATAATAAGAAGAACATGGACACAGAATGATCTAGACAAACTAAAATGTTTGAGCACATGTAAAATAGTTGAAAGTTTATTTCTATAATCTCATAAAGTTTACATTACATTTACAATTGTTTTTCATATTAAATATGATAAATATTCAAGTTTGTTTTTTATGTTTTTAAACCACTTTTTTTTAAAAGCATTTATTACATATAATAATGATAAACCATGGACAAATATTGAAAGATAAGTTCTTCCTTAAAAGTGCAAAAGAACACATTTTCAGACACTTTTATTGCAAACACATAAATAAATCTAGGCCTGTTATAGTCCTTATGGGGTTAACAACAACGTATTAAATGTGATTGTTTTATGCTGCATGTTCATGATTTGTAATAGAAGTGAAGAGTTTTGGTTTAATATAAGTGTAGAACTTCAGATTAACTCAACAGCCTGTGTTTTTACTTTAACTCTATGTAGAAACTGTACAAGGTCACACCGTCAACAGATAGTTTGTTTTTGGTTGCTCTGTGTTTACATTCTGTCCAATAAGAAGTAAAACTTAGAGCGTATGAAGATGCCACAGATGTCAGAGCTAAATACGCCTGAGGTTCGTTTGTTGAAGCTGGATTCAGAGTCTGAATAAAGAAGTTTAGGTTAGAAATCTGTAAAGTAAAAAGACTTGCATTAAAAAAAGACATTACCCTGTGGTGTCCCGCCCTTAGAGGTCTTTTTTTTATTTATTTATTAAATTTTTTGGGGTATTTGATCAACTTGAGCTATAAAGATAACTAACAAATACTCAATAACTGTCATATTTGTAACCCTTTAAATGCCATTTTTGTAATGGAAACAAACCATATTTTTTGATGCAAAAAACACACAACAAATACATTTTTAAAATTTTTTGTTTTTATGTGCATAATATGCTCACCCAGATACCGGATGGTTAATTCGGTGAGTTTCACTTGAGGCAAACCACAAAACATGAAATGAAAATGAATCAAATCAGTGCAGTCACTTTATTTTTAGAAGCAGAAGTAAAACTGTAAGAAAAAACAAGAGTGTTGACGTTGATGAAGTGGTCGAATTATCGAAATCTAGCAGGAAACGACTCAAAACACAATTAAAAGGTTGATTATTTTCCCTGAAATAATGAGACACTGACTAAGTGGAGGCCTTTTGTTCCTGTTGGATGATGGAGTAACTGATTTAAGTTTTGTTCTTTAATAATCATAATAATACAACCATAAATCAGAAATAATTGGAAGTCTGCAGGAAATGTTCAAAAACCATTCATAAAGTAATCTGAATCTGTTTCTACACTGTGATAATTATATTTATAGTAGTGTACATTTTTAATTAGTCTTCTATATTAGTGAAATATTCTGCTGTTTTGAAAGTGTTTGTCCTGTTGTATTTAAGTTGAGGAGTGACTTAAATCCACAGGTAATTATCTTTTATGTGGTTTTCATCTTGTTGCACTAAGTTACTTTAATAAGTTTTAAAATCAGGAGCTTACACTGGTCCTCACATTAAATCAAAATAAAAAAATAAGTGGTGAAGTCAAACCACCGGTACATCTGAGTGCTTTTCATCTCATTTTTTGACTTTTACTGATGGTTAAACCTTGAATCAGTCACTCAGAACCAGTTCTGTTGTATCATAAATTCATTTGCACTTATTGGACATGTTTCAGTCTGTGGCGTTTCCCCATCGATTTGCACCGTCCTGTTTTTAACTCGTGACTGTCGGCATCTAAAGCAAACCTTGGTTGGATTTATGATCCCCGTAAAAACTCCCCGTTCAACCCATAATGCAACTTGGCTGCAGATAGAGGTTGTGTAATGAGCGGTGTAAGGTTATGCAAGGTGTTCTGGCTGCAGATCAAGTTAACGCTCACGGAGACGCTGAGTCCGACCGACCTGACGTGTTATTTAAAGCCTTTGAATGAGAACATGGAACAACAGGCAGATGAATGTGGTTTATGCAGATCACACATGAATCTGGACACAACACTGAATTAGGAAGACGTGGAGATGACAGGAGGTGACTTTAACAGTTCAGTCATTTTACCTGCATACACACTATGTGGACAAAAGTATGTGGACACATTGAATTCAGGTTTTATATTGGGATCAATATCATGTCATTGGTTAGTTTGGTTTAACTTCTTATCTTTGTTTCCAAAATGACTCAGAGATGGTTTGGACTAAATTTATCTCAACATTGATTTGGTTTGTTGTTTTTATCTATGACTATTTTATTTTTGACTAATGACTAATTACATTTTTTGACTATTGTAAATGTTCTACCTCTAAATTTCTAAAAAAAAAAATTGTGCTCTGACTGTAAATAATAATTTTCTACCAATTAACCATCTACTTTTATCACATCTCACTGAGGAAGAAAAATCTAACATTAAACTTGAAGGAAATATTGATGTTTCTAAACTCTATGGACATAAATATTGGAACACGCCATGTCTACAGCTGTAAGATGTCCTGTTGATGAGGATTGGACATAGAAACATGAGAATGAACATATAAATTAAAAACTTTAAAAATAAAGACAAATTTAGCAAAATTATATGCAACTATTTATAACAGTCAGGTGTCACATGATGCCGCACATCTGATTGGTTGATGTCTTTTCCTTTTCCACCTTTTAAAAGGTTGTTTTGACCATCTCTGTCTGCACCAAATCTGATGATAATATTGTGGAAACTTCTGTTCTAATGGTGTATCATTAGTCTGCTTGGCCTTTCAACACCTTTGACTTTACAGTATTAGGTAGTTTTTAGTGTTACTTTCATGTGTCATTTCTTCCTTTTTAACTTAAAGAAAAACCACATTTCCAACAGTATTTCTGGTTCTCTGTCTGTATTAAAGTTCTCAGCAAACACATTAAATAATGTTCATGTAAACGTCCTGTCATTTGAGGCACAAAAAAACAAGAACCTTCACCAAAGTAATCATATATGACTTCTACTGATACTACTACTACTACTACATACATCCATATACACCCTATAAACCCATGTAATCACAGCAATATACATTATATCATGTATTTTAATGTCTGTTTAGATTTTAATTTCTAACACATGGAGATTCTCTGATTTGAAAGAATCTACTAATCATCTTAACCTCTTAAAATACATAAAACATGACTTTACTGCAAAAACATTTCACCTGCAAAATAAAGTAAAAAGTTAAATATAGGTATAGTTTTTATTAGAGCAGGTTATATTCTGAATGTATGATTCATGAGTCTCTGTACGAGGAGTAAAATATAATAATAAAAATAATAAAGTAGCTTTTGTTGTTTTCCCTCCTCCTCAGACTTCATTGCATCTGTTATTGTACATGGAATCCACCTTTTATTCATATGACATTTTATGTGGGTAAAACTACTTCTTTTGATTCAAATGTGGTCTGTTCTGGAGACAGATGCTATTAAATGGACATTAAATGCATTATGTGCCTACTGCTGTCCTTCAGTCATTGGTTCATTTGTGGGTGTGTTTTGCGTTCCAGGTGTGCGTTGGACATGCTAAGGTAGCGACGGCCTCCAGATCAGGATGTGTGATGAAGAGGAGGGACGGCTGAATGCAATGAAGGCCGAGGACGATGTCTGCTACATCACCGAGGATGAGGAGGACGACGGGGACGATGAAGACGAGGACAGACACGGTAAGTCCGGAGACCAATCAGGATCCAAATGGACCCAGGTTAGAACCAGGTCCGACCTGAACCAGACCTGGTGATGCTCAGAAGTCAAAGGTCAAGGGTTAACAGAGGTTTACACTTTAACACTAGTATCTGCATCAACATCCAGGCTGAGTTCAACCTCCATGGATGGAACGAAAACACAGAAAAGACAGAAGTCACAGTCGATTCAACAGAAAATGGGAATTTAATGGGTGGTTAATTAGTGGTGGTAGTAGTTCTTCCTTCCTTCTTCCTCCCTCCTTTCCTCCTTCCTTCCTTCCTTTTTCCTTCTTTACTTCCTTCCTCCCCCCTCCCTCCCATCCTCCCTCCTTCCCTCCCTCCCTCCCTCCTCCATTCAGTCCTTCCTCCTTCTTCCTCCTGTCTCCTTCCTTCCATCCTCCTTGTTCTCCCTCCATCCTCCTTTTTCCTCCCTCCTTCCTTCCCTCCCTTCCTTCCCACATTCAATCCTTCCTTCCTCCACCCTTTCTCCCTTCAGTCCTTCCTTCAGTCCTTCCTTCCCTTCCATCCTTCTTCTTCTTCCTCCTCCCTCCTCCTCTTCCTCCCTCCCTCCTTTTCTTCCTCCTGATGCCAGTCTGTGTTACATAACCCAGTGAATCATCTATTAGTTTTATTCGATGCCAGAGCGCTGTGTGTGTCTTCAGGAGTGTGTTTTTGTGTGTAGGAGGTAAGATTTAACTTTGGTTGGATAACTTTTATGGTGTCAGGCGTCAGATGACATTGGCCTCATTACAGAGAAAGAAAAGGCTGCACTTCTCAGTTTTAAGGATTTAATGTAAGCAGTAGACAGAGGTGAGGAGAAGAGCCTCGTTACCTCCCCGTCTTATGTTTCGTAAAGACGACATATTGAATTAAAGTCCCGCAGGTCCAAGGACTTCAGTAGATTCACAGTCGGATAAACACCATTTGATTATTCAGAATAATAAGAAAACAGAGGTGAGGAGTGGTCCTTCATCTTCCTCTTCTGGTTTTTACTGTATGAGACGGAGAAGAAAGAGGCTGAGATGGAGGTGACGGGGAGTATTTCAAGGACATCCGTAAAGTCGAGAATCAAAAGACACTTATGCAGAACTGTTGGAGTTTTAATATTTAGAATATTCTCACCACTGTTTCTTGCCGTCGTACAGTCGCCATATTTCCCATGATGTCCATGACTTTCTGCAGCCTGTGTTGCTGTTGTCACTGTGGTTTTTTAATATGTTATTTTGGATTTAAGCTGAGAAATAAATTAACTGGTCAAGACGGTGTTTTTTAGGATTCAAAAACACCGGCCTCCTGTTAGTTTCAGAAGAGACTAATTTAACAGCTTCAGTTCATCAACTGGCAGGAAAATGCATAATAATAACATGGAAGGTGGTTTTTAAAAAAATTAAAACAGAAAAGGAGAGACTGTGTCAGCTGTAAAATTTGTAACAAGATAAAAATGATGAAACAAGATGGACATGAAGTAAAAAAAACAAGATAAAATAGATTCAAAAGGGCAAAACTACAAACCAAACCCTCTGTCTTCGATGGCTGTTTTTCTAAAATGTTCAATAATTTTAGACTAATCCACACTTTTGCTTAAAATAAAGTGGTTTTTCATCTTTTCAGTGATATTCTGTAACTCTTATTTGTTCATGTAGAAACTCTATTATCAATGTGTTTAGACCCCGACATCGTCACCAATGATTCATCAGACTTTCATTCTTTGAGACAATAAATGACTTTAATTTACTTCAGAAATTCAGATTCCACTCTGGAGGCTGTATTGAAAACTTCCTGTTTTAAGTCATCTAAAACGGTGTTTCTGTATAAACGGAACCAAAACACAACAACACCTTCATGTTCCATCTTAAAACTGCTGTCGTGTAAACGGGACCAGAGTCTGAACCCAGAATCAAAAACTACCGGTACCTCCAAGACGAGAACAAATCCAACCCTTTAGACAAAGTAAAGTTGAACATCTCAAACAATAATACTACAGGGGGTCCCTAAAGTCTGGACTCATGGGCAGAAATGTATGTTTTCAAGAAATAAAATTTTCAACGTTTTATTCAGTTGGAATAATTAACAAATAACATCTTCAATAGGGTTTCATATCATTTGTGATACAAAGGTTGATGTGCTTTACAGGATTAACCTGAAGTCGATGCAATAACTCCACATTGCCATTGATTTGAGCACATTCACTCTTTATTCGTTGAGTCAAGTGTGTTCCATCTGTGGTTTTCATTGAGTTCACCTTCTCCTTTAACATAAACCAGAAAAAGAAGTCCAGGGGGCTCAGGTCTGGTGAATGAGGAGACCACTGCACATGACCACGTCGTCCAGTCCACTTAGGGACATTGTCATTCAGCAAATCACTTACCACCATTGAGAAATGGGTAAAAAAATATAATGAGATTTCTTATGTGTCCAGACTTTAGGGACATCCTGTCTTTTGTGTTCTGGCTTTGAACATTGAGGTCATACACGCTTGTTAGAAGAAGGTGTTGATTTCAATATTAATAAATCCATTGAGAGTTATTTTCTCAAAACTTTGCTGTGTTTGTCTGCATCAGACCAAAGTCTCTAAACTCAACCCAGTGATTAATACCATCAAAACCAGCTGATGTTGTAAACCACATTTGTTTTTTTGATGGAAAAAAGAAAACACCTGTGTGAATAATAATAGTTTGTGACATTAGTACATGAGTCCTACTGGTGGTCTGATTCATGGACTAATACCTGCTCCTGTTTGACTAAAGCTCTTCAGTGTTTCTTTATTTTAATTGAACTGATGAACAGAGTGAATTTCCTCTTGGGCAGTGGTCCCCAACCCCCGGGCCGCGGACCGGTACTGGTCCGTGGGTCAATTGACACCGGGCCGCACCAAAGAATACTTAACTTACATTATTTCCGTTTGATTTATTATCTGAGTCTGAATGATGTTTTATTTTGAAAAATTACCAGATTCTCTCCATCACATCTGTCTATGACTCACTCTTGACACATGTCAAGATGCCGCTACCTTCTTAAAGGGGCTGCTCCGGCCGGTAATACAATACATTTCCACTAAATTGAAACCCCCAAGCTAGCAAAATGAGCATCCCCTAGATGGGACCGTCTCGTTGTAGCGAAACAAGCTCAGGGCTCCCACTGATTCAGCGTTATGGTGAGTTGTATTTTTCGTGCAGTTTCTATTTGTTTTTGTGGTGTATCTTATGTTGAAGGCACGGTTAACCTTTAGCATTACAACCAGACAGTGTGGGGCTGAGAGGCACTTACTCATGTTAGGATGTTGATCTTATGAGGACGCTGCTAATAAAGTTGCACAGTGGATTCACGTTTATTGTTATATTTAGAAAATACCTGTTTTTTTGCCGGTCGTATGTTTTTATCTTGTTGTATTTATCTGCCACACCTTAAAGGCCGGTCCGTGAAAATATTGTATGACATTAAACCAGTCTGTGGTGCAAAAAAAGGTTGGGGACCGCTGAAATAAAACATTACATTAGTTTTTGAATGTAATTGCTCTATTTTGCATCTTAAACATAGATTTTATGTTTTTCTGTATTGTTGCATGTGTTTACACTTTAATTTTCTGCACATCTGGTAAAATTTTGGGACAACATTTTGACAGAATCCTGAAACAATGTGGACTTTTCACAAACAAACAATTGAATTTCCCTAAAGGCATCCGTCGTCTGGTCAAAGTCAGTGTTAACAAGTTATTTTTACCGTCTCGGTGCAGTTGTGTTTGGAAATACCACACATACGTCATGTAGGTTGAGTCTAAACACCTCAGACACTAAACAGACTCCACTGATGTGAAGACCCCGGTCCGGATGGAAACGGTCCTCTGTACATGACATGTCTGTACATGATCGCGTTAACCCGCCAGTAACCGTGACAACCAGCTCCTCCAGGTCTTAGACGGTGGATTACAACCACTCGGTCACATCCAAATTTACCAGGTTTTCATTGGATGTGTTCGTTTACATTTCTGCATCATTCCACTTCTGAAATCCCTCCACATCAGGGACTGTTCTACCAAGAACCATGAAGAAGATGAGCAACCGTGAAACACAAAGTCTGAATGTTCACCCACAGGATGGACTGATATACACTATATGGACAAAAGTATTGGGACACGATGAATTCAGGAGTTTCTTTTATAACAGGGGTCTGGGATACAAAATTTGTATTTTTTTATGTTCTTCCACTAAATTTCTAAAATATTCTTTATGCTCTGACTGTAAATAATAATTTTCTACATTTTTAGATGGTTAGTTGTGGTAGAAAATTATTATTTACAGTTAAACCACAAAAAATAATTCTGAAATTTTGAGATAGAACATTTACAATCATAGTTATGGAGAAAAAAAGCCCAAACCATTTCTGAGGCATTTTGGAAGCAAAGAGAACAATTCAAATCAAACTAACCAATGCAATGATATTTATTCCAATATAAAACTATATTATTTCATTTGTCATTATTGTTTCGTTAGAAAACAAACCCTTGAATTCAGCGTGTCCACATACTTTTGTCCATATAGTGTATGACGAAACCAACTACAGGTTTCAAAAGGGCAGCTCAGAAACCAAAGGGTGACGTCACAGCTCCTGGAACATTACACATAACATGAAGGATTTCAAGAAACTCAGACACAGCCCATCTCTGGACCTGGTGATGAGGCCAAACGAGAGGATTTAACAGAACTGAAAGTGATGCCACTGTGTTTCAGTTCATGGTGGTTTAAATAATTGTGTGAGAAGTTGTATTTCTCAATTAAACATCTCACTGTACTTCCATGACTTTGTAAAGTATTAAATGTCAATTATAGTGTAAAACAACCTCAGTAAGAATAGCTGCTGCAGTGATGGAAAAGGTAACGGGAATCAAACTAAACCAATAAACAGTTCCTGTGAACACTGACATGGACAGTTCATGGTTCTAACACCGAAAACGCATCATGGTTCACTAAACATCTGCAGTAAAATACACCAAAAAAACACCTAAATCTGAATCACTGAATGTCAAACTCAAAGTAATTTGTCAATAAAGATGGAACTGAACATTACACCAAATGTTCTCACATGATTGACTTATTACATCCTCGTTTCCAGTTTAGATGCTTAAAGTTCTCCATTGTCTACTGTTGACATCAACGTCTGCTAATAATAGTAGTTTGTAAAATATCCTAAACTACTGATATTGCACTTATAACACTTGGTTTCAGTTCTGTCTTGGGTCTTGTCAGTTTGTCAGGATGGAGGAAACAGTAACTCAAATCCAGAACCAAACACATATCTAAAGCACTGCATTAAACCCAGACATGATTCTGTGATTAAATCAGTGCATGAGCTGAGGAACACTTCCACAAACCATCTGAACACAGTTCACCATCACATCCATTAATACAGCATAAAACTAATCATGTAAAGAAGAAGCCGTATGTGAACAGGATCCAGAACCAGCGCTGTCTTCTCTGGACCAAAGCTCATTAAATGGACTGAAGCAAAGCGTTAATCTGATCTGAGGTCAGACCAATCAGAATGTGAGGTTGCGTTTATAACCATGGACACTGTCGTCTGGACTACAGAGGACAGGATACATCAGGCTTGTTGTCAGCGCTCAGGTCCAAAGCCTGTATCTGTGATGGTATGGGGCTGCATTAGTGTCGATGGAATGGGCAGCTTCAACATCTGGACAGAAGCACCAATGTGAAAGGAATCTACAGGTTTTATATCAACATATGCTCCGTCCAGACCACGACTTTTACACACAACACCTGGAATATTTCATCCAGACGATGTTCAACCACAGATGCATCTATCTATTCCAACAGCATGAATTGATAGAAGAGTCCTGGTCCTGAACTGGACTGATGGAGTCCAGACCTTTCACCAAAGACCAGACCTGTGGATCATCTGGAAACAACATCAGACTAGACCAGAACGCAACATTGTATTTTATAAGAGCAGTTCATAGAATCATACAGAAATTTAAATTTTATTTTGTAGATTTTCTGAAAATTCTGTTAAATTTGTGACATATTTAGATGAAAAACTGACTATACTTCAAGCCAAGACACTGATACTTATCGCTTCACAGAAAACACACTGGTTTTAATTGATATTTTGGTTTTTGATGAGTTATTTGCCAAGTCTGTGCTGTGTTAGTGAATACTGACTACACACTACATTACCCATGAGCCTCTGCTGATGTTTTTTGGGGGAAAAGCCTCAATCGTTTCTATAAAACAATTTAAATTGTGGTTTTATTTTGCCCATAAATGACAAGATGAAAGTACATACTACACAATAGAAACAGGAGAATATAAAGGTCTGTGATTGGATGTTTGATGCTGAACTGCACCTTGGAGTTGTAGTGTGATACTGTTATCTATCATTTGTTGGTTTTCTGAGGTTCTGAAGGAGAATCAGTAATGATGGATTTTGTGGATGATGAATCAGAAATATGACACGGAAAACCCAGGACTGTTGATCATCTAGAATCTACATCAGACCAGAACGGGACAACATTCCACTAAAGTCCATCATCCGGTCTCCTCAGGTCCAGATGTTTACAGACTGATGTTAAAGAAGAGGAGATGATCCACAGTGGAAACACTTTACGGAGATGAGTTTCTGCCATTATATACAAAATTAATTTATTTTCTCTGTTTTCTGTGTTCTGTTGTGAATAAAACATTGATTTATGAGATTTTCAAATTGCTGCATAATGTTTTTATTAACTTTTTACAGTGTTACAACTTCTCTGGACTTGGGGTTTTAGTCAGGAGGTGAATGACCACTTTCCTCGTAACACCTGAAAAACTAAAATTACAATAAAAGTAACTGAAAACTCAGCTCTAACGAATCCTTTCCTGAGATGGAAACTGAAAGTGAAGAGTGACTGAAAACCAAACGTCCTGAACACGTCGGTTTAGAGAAGCACCGACCGGACATTTACAACACAAACCACAGGAGGCGTTTTTAGTTTAGAAACCAACCGAGACTAAAGGACGACACAACAGCAGATCTGCTATGATTAGACACGTGTCGCTAAGCAACTCCACAAATTCAACTTCAACACAAATAGGACCATTAACACAGTGCTGTTTATTTTTCGCTCATGTATTTAGAACCGTCTCATAAAGTGGCGATCACGACTGCAGACTTTACAGATCTACTGCAGCTTTTTCCTGCTGTCGGTTCAGCTCTAATGGACGCTGCCTTTCACAACTTCACAACTTTCTGAATGAAGACGGTTCAGTAACAACTCACACTGCACCGATTTTAACATCAAATCAAAATAAACAAATTAGTGCAATGTTGTTGAACTTCCTTATTATTTTTATTTCCAGTTGCACAAGAAGTGTATGAAGTTTATAATAAAGTCAAACATAAATGCACTATTTTTTAGACTTTCATATATA
>JAPQRQ010000026.1:2016291-2029804 GCA_037367365.1 Apogon talboti | reverse complement strand
GCCACACCTTAAAGGCCGGTCCGTGAAAATATTGTCTGACATTAAACCGGTCCGTGGCGCAAAAAAGGTTGGGGACCACTGCTCTTGGAGATTAATAAGGCAAAGCATATTTATTTATATGGCACCATTCATACACAAGGCAATTCAAAGTGCTTTACAAAGGCATAAAGTTCATGAAAGTTATAAAGTTCATCTGTATCTGTTCATAAAACCCTTCGAACTGCTGACACATAAAGTTTTGATGGTTCATATGTGTGTTTTCAACTCTTTTTTTTTTTTTCATCCATTCAAATAAACCACAGAAGTTTGGTGTGTGTTTTGTGGCTGTTTCATTCAGATGGAGGCGCTGCTTGTTGTGAACAACCAGAGGGATGTGTGACTCACTGTTAGATAACCTTTTAATGGGACAGATTGCTTGTTATGTTTGGCCTGTTGGAACCCGTGAACCTGTGAAGAACCGCACGCACTTTGTTTCCTCCGCTAAACCGACTCACCTCCCTCCACTCTGTTCTCTCACTGACTGTACACAGCGTCCTGATCGCAGCAGGAGTAACCCATGATGATGATGATGATGGTGGTGGTGGTGACTGTCCATTAATCGTCCAACCAAATTACATCCAGGTCCTTGTGCGTCCTGCTTGTGCTTATAACACATTTTTAGTGGTTGTGTAACTGACCCAGTGCTGCAGGGGTGGCGCTAAAGCAGAGGATTTAGGGCTTTGAGGTTGTCGGTGCAACGCCACAGGATGCACAACAGTCAGAGAGGAGGAAAACCACTGATGGGATGGGCGTTCCACAAGTCAAACATTTGATCTAATTTCACCATCAATAAGGGGAAATAAGTAAGGATACTCCCATCTGCTTTTTTAACCTCCGACACCAATTCCGATACCTGGGCTTCAGTACCTGCCGATACCGATACCAACCCGATACACAAAATAATTATACCAGCGCTGAATTACCTCATAAACCCTACAGCTCACTTTGACCTCTTTTATCTGGTTCATAATGTGGTTGCACACCATTCAGGTAGAGCCGTTTCGGATAAATATTTTTGTTTGACCATGTCGTATCGTGGTTCCAGGTCGTATTGTGGTTCTAGGTCGTATCGTGGTTCTAGGTCGTATCGTGGTTCTAGGTCGTATCGTGGTTCCAGGTCGTATCGTGGTTCTAGGTGGTTCACTAGGAGCCTGAAGCCCTTGTTCCCAACAACAGACAGCGGTTGTCCATCCATGACGGTAAACTCCAGTACCCTTTGGGTGATTTTTTGTTGCTTTCATACTGTTGTGTGGAAACTTCTGTTATTTTCCTTTGTCTCCACCACAGTTAGCTGTTTGGTACCGTCTCCTTTTTGTTTTTTTAGTTTGATGAACTCCTCTTGCTCTTTACTATGAAATCGTTGGAGGTGTTTGATTAAGTCTGTCCTATTATAACTCGAGGCTTTCTCACCACCCCTGGGAACGTTGACCGTGCAGATATTACAAGTAGCCGTGGATGTTGTTGGTGAAGTTAGGCTGAAGTACTGCCACACAGGGGAGCCTTTCCCTTGCTCCATAGCTGCTCTACATGTTGAGCACAATGCTTCTGCGTAACATCACACGCACCGCTCATAGCACAGAATTAGATAGAATCAGAGCCATTGAAATAAACGGTTATTCTATGGCTCTGGGTGAAATAAAAGGCCACTATGGATCGGTCCATTGTCACCAATACCTGATCTAGATTGTATTCTGCATCGGGGCCGATCACCAATGCAAATATCAGATCGGAGCATCCCTAAAAATAAGGGTTTCAGACTCTCATACTGACTTCTATCCAATGTGCACCATATTCACTAGCGATAAACAAATTAATCTGAGATCAATGCAAACTTGTCATGTGATCTCCTGAGGGCTTCTTCAGATTGTGCCATTAAACAGTTCAGTCCAAACTTGGTTCTTTCCCATGTAGTTTCCATTCATTTTCAGTTTATCACATATAAGTGTATTATGGTATTTTACATTATGAGCTGTAGGCATTAGCGTGTTCATTTCAGTCCATGTATAGTGCTTTGTTGTCGCCTTTTGGCTCTAAAGTGTTGTTTTTAGTGTCTTTAACCTGCGGAGTGTGTGTATTCATAGTTTTTAAGAACATTCTTACTCAGATTGCTGATATGTGTGTGTGGTTTTCTTCTCTATAAATGAATATCATCTGCATGAAGTGATATTTGGGCGTTTAATTGTCTGCTTTGTGCAGGTGTCTCTATGATTTACACAAATATTGACACAGATGAAGGACAATAACGCCTCGTCAATGTCAGTCTGTGATCTACTGGTCTGACTTGAGAGTAATTTCCACAGATGCTTTAGAGCTACATTGAAGTGTAAAAACATTTGCAGTCATTGTAAAATTGTAACAAATGAGACCGCAGTCTATGGAATGAATGGAACACTGCAGCGTCACAGATGGATGTATAGTTGGAACATGTGGACTAGTGTTTACTTCACAGACATGTTGGACAAACACTGGACTATTATGGAGCGAAAATGATGTACAAATACAACACAAAGCATCACAAATGGATGTATATGAATATGTGGACTCGTATATGAATAATATCAGACTGCAGTCGTCATGTCATTGACTCCAGGCACAGATGCTGGTCTGTATCAGTCGATTTTCTTTCATTAATAAATAAATAAAGCAAACTGCAATTCATTATAAAAAAAAATAAAATAAAAAGGAGCAAGTAGGGACTTGACTTAAAGCTGGTTCATTAATATTTGCCTGAAGCTAAGAGTGTCTCAGCAGCAAGAAGGACTGGTAGAGATAAAATATGTTGGTGGCATTAGTGTATTTATAAATAAAAAAAATAGAAGACAATAGAAAAATAATGAACAAAATCACCAAAATAATCAATGAAATGAACAAAAATGACAAATAATGAGCAGAATTAATAAAAAAGAAATAAATTTACCAAAAAATTCAATAAAAATAACTAAAATGACTAAAAGAATCAACATCAACAAAAAAAGTACAAACTAGTTATCAATATACTCCACAAAAACAACCAAAAGATAAAATATATTAGTGATAATATTAGAGATAACATAAACTGGTGGTATTTGTATTATCATTGGAAATATAACATTAAAACAGCTTGAAATGACCAGAGACTGTATATTGATGATCTCCATTCTGTTGAGGTAGAAATGAGTGTTTGTTTTTTTTATTACTTTATAACTGACATTTAAGCGACAAACGGCCCCCGGGGGCCACAGAGTCCATATAGATTATCACTAGGTCAGTTCACAGAATGCACATTGGAAAATCCAGCTCAGAATAATAGTCTAAAGGGAGTGAAACCTAAAGCTAAAGCCTCCAGAATCCAGAGAAAATCCTGTTGACTGTGTTTGTAACTCAACCTACATTATAGGAGACAAATGTGGATCATGGTTCTGATTGGTGTGAAGTTTTGGACCCATTAACCAGACCTACCTTCACCGACAGTACGATGTTTTACAAACAGTAAATATAAAGACTTTGACAGAATCGACCTCCAAATTTATGTATATTTTCACCTGTACTGATGTATTTCATCACAATTAAGTCACATAATTCATTCAGCTCAAAAACATGTTTTAAGTTTGAGAATAACTTTAAAATGACTTGTTTGTTGTCTTTAAATCATACTTATTCCGTTTCCTCTCTGTATTGGTGTTGCATGTGATTTTTCTCATAAAACATCAGTGAATCCTCGTCTCTAGTGTCCTGTCACTGCTGCAGTCGAAGATGAAACTAAACAGGAGGTTATACATCAGGGCTGTCAAAGCCAGTTTAGTTCAGGTTCTACATTCAGCCCAATATGAACTAAAGTGGGTCAGACCAGTAGAATAAGAAGCATATTAACCATTAAATAATCATCCCAATGCTTCTCTTTGTTTTAATGTGAAAGTTAAATTACTTAATGAAAATGTGAATAACCTGAGCCACCCTGAACACTCTGCAATTTCAACAATATTATGTCACAGCTTATTATTAACACAACAAATGCACAAAACATTTGGCATTATATTGTTAAAATTACACATGTAAATGTAAATGTAAATATTTTCATTATGTAATTTTACAGTTTTCACATTAATCCACGGAGAACATTTGGACTCATTATTTGTAGGTTTAATGATATTATTTTACTTGAGATCACATCAGGCCCCTGAACTAAAACCAGTTCGACACCTCTGATTTTAATATTGTCAGAGTCATTTTTTGCACAAATTCATCTTGCGGACCGGATTGGACCCTGTGGGGGCCGGTTTTGGCCCGCGGGCCGTATGTTTGACACCCCTGCTGTAGTTGCTGTTACTCTGGAATATTTTTTAGCAGTAACTGAAGTAAGAAAATCACTGGATTCGTCCTTTAAATCTGCGGTGGTTTAGGACTTGAATCCTGCCCTGAACCAGTCCGTAAACACTGCGCTTCTGTGGCATCTGTGTCGTTTTCCATCACGGATCAGAACCAGAACCAGAGCAAAGCTGGTGTTTATTTACATCTCAGACCTGAACCTGATCGACGTAGAAACACAAATTACAACCCGTTTGTCGTCTTCTGCACTTTGCAAATCTATTTTCCCCTCATGACTTCGTGGCCCCCCACCGGCTCCTGCGTTGCTCCTTTGGTTACCACGACAACCGTCACCAGGACACCAGGCTCCTCTGAGTTTCCTCGTCATCCTTCAGCATTACCCCCCCTACTTTTTTTCCCACTTCCCTCTACTTTCCTTTCTTTTACCACAAACACATTATTATTCTGCTTTTTCTTGTTTTGATTATTTTACCACATTTTCATTAACAACCTGATTGTAGTTTATAACTGTAGTTCATCATTTCAGTTAAATAGGCCAGCGTAACCTTGTGTACCAATTATATATTAGAGAATAAGAATATATAGAAGAAAGAATATTAAAGACCATAATAAAAGAGTAGGAGTTAATGTGGGAGCAGAAAACTATAAATGGAAATCTGTAGACGTAGAAAAGTATGTTGTATCAGGACTTGATGGGATATAAAGGAGATTAAATTATGTTTATAATGAACAAAGACTTCTAAGATCTCATTACAGATGAACTTCCCAGTGTTACATATTTTTACACATGAGGGAAATGACACGTTTTGTTATTTATAGACGACTCGTGTTTGGAGAAAGTTGTCTGTGGAGAATCTCCAACACTTAGTTGGCAACTTACTTGTTTTTCTTCTGCTTCTCCTCCTGGTTTCGCTCATTTTACAGTATTTCATTAAATTTCCAAGCAGGATAATCCTCTGTTTTTCTAACTGACCTTAGAATAATAACCTCAGGAACAGAAGCAAGTGGAAATCTCTACTTATTAGTCGATTACAGGCTCATTTTGTCTAATTAACGCCTCAGACGACTTCATGGTAGTGTTAGTTTTACAGGATTAATGATGTGAATGTGATTCTTTATGGACGTTTCCTGTTTGAAGGGTTTTATCAGATGAATTCACAGAAAATTTACCACAATGTGCAGTGTTTGATATAAACCTTTTGTGTATTTGGCGTCTGATTGGATTTGAGGTTTTTGCTCGACATATAATGAATTCATGCAGACTGTCATCATTACAAAGAACAATGACCAAAACGATCAGCAAAAGAAACCAAAAAGAAAAAAATAGAAAAATAATGAACAAAATCAGCAAAACAATGAATGGAATAAACAAAAACAACTAAGATAATGAACAAAAAAGAACAAAAATGATCCAAAACACTCAACAAAATAACAAAACAGAAAAATAATAGACAAAACAATGAACAAAATCAACAAAATAATAAATGGAATGAACAAAAATGACTAAAATAACAAAAAATTACCAAAATACTCCACATAATGAACAAAAATTACCAAAATAAGCAACAGAATTTTTAAAAAAGAACCAAATTACCAATGTATTAAACAAAATAAACAAAACTGTTGTCAATGACCAAAATTATCAACATAATGAACAAAAACCACTAAAATAATTAACAAAATGAATTTAAAAGAACAAAAATTTACCAAAAATATTCAACAAAAATCACTAAAATAATCAACATCAACAAAAAAGATGATCAAAATAATCAACTAAATCAACAAATGATCAATAAAATTAACAAAAAATAAACAATTTTAAAATAATGAAAAAAAATCACCAAAATAGTCTAAAACAATTACCAAAAAAAGTACTAAAATATTAACATAAAAAACAAAAATGACCAAAATACCAATATTTTAACAAAACTATTAGCCAATGAATGAAAATGTTGAAAATAATGAGCTAAATTATTCAAAAAACAACAAAAATTAACCAAAAATGTTCAGCAAAAATAACAAAATGAATAAAATCAACATCGAGTACAAAAAAGAACAATGTAAGGGTAAAGTTAAAGGAAATGAGCAATTAAATAATTGTTTTGGGGGTTTTTTTGTCAGTTATTTTCAAGTGATGAATTGCAGCTGTAAGTGATACATGTATTGTATTCAGAGGTTGATTTCACAACAAAGTTTAAACCCTGAAATAAATGTGGTTTATGACAGGATTCAATGTCTTTATATAAGATCACCATCGTGGAGCCTCTCCCTGTTTAAGCTACTTTTGATAAATGCGATCCTTTTGTTTGCGCCCTAAGCAGTAGGGAAGTCCCTTTCAGATTTAACAAATGGAAAAGGCTGGACACACACAGCAGTGAACACAACAAACGCACAATTTGTGTATGAGCACCAGAACCGAGGCCATTACTCACAAAGTGACATTGAGAAATGGACTCTGGGAACAGTCGCCCGAAATAAAAGCATCCTGTTCAGCAACACGGCGCTGCTGGGATGTGTGTTCTAGGTCAGCCTGGTTTGTGTCTGTGTGTGTCTGTGTGAGTCTGTGTGTGTGTGTTCACCGCCCCGTTGTGTTGCTGTAATGTATATATGTGTGTATGAACAGATTGTGGAGCGTGTGCTGTACGTTATTGGCTCTGGACGATAAGGTTTAGTCACATCTTTCATAACACGAATAGACACACACACAGACTCACACCGACGCACAAACACTCACACACACTCATGCAGACTCACACAAACCCACACAGACCCACACACACTCCAGAGAGCAGCAGAGTAATAGTCTGTTAATTAGCCCGTTGCTCCCCTGTGTCGGCGTGGGCGCAGAATGCAAACTACACGCCCAGTTTCTCGAGTTCAATCCCAAGAAAAACAAGTAAACATGTTTCTCCCACCAACGCCTTCCACCAACACCTGCTGCTCCCGCCAGCATCTCCATCCATTGTCATATTCTGTTAAAAAACGGGCCCCAGGAACGTTCATGCTCCCAGCCTGCATCGACCAAACAGAATTGAAGACGTTAAGGTGTGGGCTGATGGTGGTGGTGTTCCCTCAGATCAAAAACCCCACCTCATAACAGCTGCCAACAGTCTTGGATGTACTGCAAAGAAACTAAAGAAATGTAAGAAAGTACAAAGACTAATTTTCACAAAAGAAAAATAATCTTGTCACATATAATTTCACAAGAAAAAGTGGATCTGACTTAGTCCTGATTGGTAATGATATATTACCAAAAGTATTGGGGTTGTCTGCCTTTACAAACATGAGCTTTAATGCAACCAACCAACCGACCACCTGACTGACCAACCTACCGCCCAATTGACCAACTAACCAACCACCCAGCCAACCACCCACCTGACCAACCAATCAACCACTCAACCACCTGGCCAACCAACCAGTTAACCACCTGACCAACCGACCAACAACCCACCCCTCCTATTCTTAATCCATGGGTTTAATATGTTGTGTTAAAGTGGGGTATATTATGGCCGAGCCCTCCTAAGGACGAAGATTACCTAAGGATGGTTCAAGGTCACATTTACTCAAGGTCCTCACTCGGGTCAGAGTTTTCTGAAAGACTGTATTTAAGAAGTCAGTGAAAGTACCACCCACTTCTATTGGAGATTGATCTGCATCCAGACCACAGGACTGGAACACAGAACAGAACCTGACAACCTCACACATTCAACTGGGATTGATTCAATTGATTCAGTAGAACATGGCGCTGACACACAGGGACACTGGGACTATTTTTTCTTGTGTAACATGATGCTGATCAGTGGGAGTGACCTGATTCTGAGGAGTAGGAGGTGATGCAGTAACACCGGCTGCTCCACGTCCTGACTCACACTCAGACTCCATACCGACTGTCATGGAGACGTCGACCCGGTGGAACCTTCAAGTGACGATCGACGGCTCAGAACAATGAGACACTGGAGCTGGTGTTGGTTTTTTTATAGTCTGAGTTACTTGGAGCCTCCAACATGATGATATAGAGTTGGTCGACTCTGGGTCTGGATCGGTATCAAACTAGTGATGAGTTGGAGTCAGTCATCAGTGAAAACCACCTGTTCCTTCTGAGTTTTGACTCATGTGTTACAGAGAACATGTATGATTCATCTTCACATTCTGAGTCGTGTCATGTCTGTGGAGTTGGGCCTTGGACCGGACCCTTTAGGCTGGAGAGTCTGTTTCAGACCAGCTCCAAATGTAGTGTCATGAGATAACTTTAGTCATGATGTGAGACTATATAAATACAATTTGATTGATTGATTGACTGATTAAAAAAACAAATCAATCACATAAGTTGCTGTTATTAACCCTTCGGTATCCCACCCATGGAGGTCCTTCTAATCATCCACAGCACTGTAGTAATGTTAGAATGTTTTTCATACAGTTTGTTTTTAACTTTGATTAAAAAAAAGTTTGTATTTCATCAACTTGAGCCACAAACAGAAATACCAAATTCTCAATAACTGTCATATTTTTAACCCTTTAAATGCCATGTTTGTAATGAAACAAACCATGTTTTTATGCAAAAAACACAAACTTTTTTCCCAATATTCTACATAAAAGTTGGATTAGTAGGTTTTTTTTTCCTCTTGTCATATGTCAATGATTAACACCAACATTGGTTCATATATATTATTATTTGTGGTTCTTGGTCAAATGTTAAATGCTAAAATGTGTCAGTGTGTATTTTGTACTCACTTGGTAGAAGGGTGTTAGTGTAGGAATGTAACATTGTTTATTATGGGATGGTTTTAGTGGATGGTCAGAATTTAAACAATCATGCAAAAATGAACAACTGTTGAATTCAGACCTAAAACAAACTGTAAAAAAATAATATGACCTTTAATAACAGGGAGTGCAAAGTGTGCATAATATGCTCACCTGGATACCGGAGGGTTAATCACATTTTTCTAGTTAAAACTGATACAATGGTGACTTTTTCTGATAGTGGTTTGTTTTTCAGTAAATATTCATGTTAACCTCTTAATTTAGAGGAAAACAGTTAGAACTTAATGGTCTCCAGAACAGTCGCCATCGTTCTTCACCAGGAAACAGAATAATGAGCAGCTTTAACAGAAAACACTGCAGATTCATTAAACACCAGTGGATTTCTATTGACGTGGACTGATCATCAGATGGCGTCTGTCCTTGTTGAAACAGAAGAGCTGGTTCACAGTGGAATTATTAGTCTATAAATGACAGACATGGCAGATTTTCACAGATAACCTCCACCATTTTCTGCTGACCTGCAGGATTTTGCGAGTTCCCATGAATTTAACAAAAGTTTTCTGTTGAATTATTTACTAGAAAACCCTTGATAGACTCTTAGAAAAGTTCAGAATCTGTGGTGAGCAGGCGTCAGGATGAAGCTTTTCCATTATTCCTCTGATTTGATTCTTTTTCCTGAACATTTCGTCTTTAATCAAGACGTTGTTTCAGCCTGAATTGAACAGTTGTGAAGCATTTTAAAGACTGTGTCCACCGTTAGATTTGCTATTTATTAGACAAAAAGATTTCTCAGTCTCTGCATCAATCTATCAACTGCAAGAAATTAAATACATAAACAGTATAAAACCAGAAATAAATATAGACAAAAATATTGATCTTATAGACGTTATAATTGAATCAGATAGTGTAAAGAAACACTCTGGGATGTTGTACATGAAACTTGGTTTAATATACGACAGAATTCTTTAACCTCTTCCAACTAATTACTCTTAATTTTCTCCTTTTTTCCGAGTTCCAAACTTATAACTAAAGAACCACAAGGACTAAAGTAATCAGTGACACCTCATTTAACGGTAATAACCTGTACAGTCCGAACATTTCCTTTATTTAGTTTGTGAATGGAATCCAACCTGATCTACATCCACTAGTCCCATTAGCTTTAATCACTATCCAGGTGATTCTGTCACTAATACTGTAAAATAAATAAAGCAACTCTATTATAGAGAAGCAAATCTTCATAACACTGTATAACATGACTATTTTGATAAAAATGTTATTGGAGAATGTATTTAAAATATTTAAATGTAAAACATTTAGTTCTGATTTATTTTGTGTAAATACTGTGCACATATTCCCTGCATTAGAGATTAGATGAAATACAGAATAGAGAAGATACAAAATTATACATATAAAATAGAGAAAATCAGATAAAATAGAATGTTATTGACCCCTTGGGCAGGTATAAGAAGAATCAGAGGATTAAAAAAGAAAAAAAACCTTCTATAGCTATAAGAGAGTAATAAAAACAGACAATTGCACATTAGAAATAGCAGTAGTAGTAGTGTTAGTAGGAGTAATAATAATGATAATAAAAGTAGTAAGAATCATAATAATAATTGAAGTAGTAATAATCATAATAATGATTACCAAAAATAAGTTATATAACTAAGTAATAAGGAGGAGGAAAAATAGTTAGCCATAAAAAGCTAAAGTCAAAACAACAAACATTGTACACTGCATAAACAATAAACAACAGAAATCTTATCTCACAAATACAAATACATGTTCCTTTCAAACCTGCTCAAACCAGTCAGGTATGCAGGTGGAGGTTTATTTCTGACTTTTGCATATAAATAAACCTGTTCACATTTACAGTTTGCATTTGTTGTTCTGGCTTTAACACAGCAGAATTGATCAGAACAGTTGCATTGTGGGTAATCTGAGCAGCTCTTATGCCTTTGATCCTTAAAGCCGTTCCAGTCAGAGAATGCAGACCTCTGTGTTGGACGTTCCTCTGCTTCATGTGGAGGTTCTCTGTCCCCGTCTGCGTCTCCATTGGTCGATGTCGGTTATGTAAACAGTGAAATACGAGCCTTCCTTCCTGTGGGGGGGGCGGGGCTTCACTCCAGAACTGTGGTACTGTGGTAAAGGTGAATGTGTGAGTGTGTGTTCATGTTTTAAAACAGTTTGTCGCCGCTGCTGCTGACTCCGCCCCCCACCCCTCCACCCCCTGCCCTGCACTGCACCGCCCCTCCCCCCGGCAGCGTCTGAATGTGGGTTAGTGTGTGCAGCCATGTGAGACCGCTTCTGAGCTTCCTGAGTGTAAAGTGATCGGTGCAGGATAATCCCTGACTGGCTGCGAAGGGTCCGCGGGTTCACGTCCTGCTCCTTCTGTCTTTATCGTTTCATCTGTTTCTCCTCCTCTTCCCTTATCGGCCTCTTTTCTCGCCTTTTGTTGTTGCTGTCAGTTTTATCTGCCCTCCTCAGCGCTGAAGTGTTTCTGCTGCTGCTCATTTTATCTTCGTGGTCTCATTCTCATGTTCGTTACTTTGCACGTAAACATGTACGATCCTCCACAGCAGAGGTGTCAAAGTCGGTCTATTTCAGGTTTCACATTCAGACCCATATGATCTGAAGTGGGTCAGACCAGTCAAATACTAACACAATAACCTATACATAATGACAACTCCAAACTTTTGTCTTTACTTTAGAGTGAAAAAAGTAAAGTTACATTATGAAAATGTTTACATCTACAAATTGTCCTTTAAAAAAACATGAATAACATGAACAACCTACAATTAAGAAAATAAAATAAATTTTAACAATATTCTGCCTCAGTTTATAATTTCCACATGTGCATTATAACCTCACAGGGATCACAGCGGATCTACAAATACACACCTTTAGTAAAAAACATTCAAATTTAAAATAAAAAATATTTCAGGTTGTTCATATTTGTTCAGGTTATTCACATTTTTTGATAAAGGATAGTTTGTAAATGTAAATATTTTCATGTAATTTTACATCTTTTTACACTAAAACAAACAGAAAAATGCGTAGTTGTCATTGTTTCTAGGTTATTCTGTTATTATTTTACTGGTCTGACCCACTTTAGATCACATTGGTCTGAATGTGGAACCTGAACTAAAATGATTTTTACACTTTTGATTGTTAATATCTTTAATTTTTCCATTTCATAAACTCCTCCCAGGGGCCGGATTGTACCCTTTGGCGGGCTGGTTTTGGCCCACAGGCTGTATGTTTGACACCCCTGCTCTACAGAATACAACAAGAATGACATGTTTTTGAGTAATTAAAGGGTGAATATCTAACATTTTGGTACTTTAAATAACTAAAACTGACTCTGGACTTGGATATAAATCATGAAATATTAAGAAAAAAACATAAATCTGAACCAGTTTAATTTAATCCTCTGTTTGTAATGTCATTTCTAGTTTACTAATATTAACATTAACTGTTATTTACAGTTTATTTACAGTAGGTTTTCATAGCAAAAACAACAACTCCCACGATGCCATGCTACTTCATGATATCATCTACGACATCCTTTAACTCTTAAAAACAGCCTTTGGTGACTAAAACCATCCACTGATCTAAACTATTGAGGTGAATATAATTTCTAATAATATAAAGGTCCATATTACTGTGGTCTGGGTTGAAGTCCACATCCTCCATTAGCCTGAAGCTAAACTCAAACCTAAACCTCATCCCTCCTCCTCAGGTCTGAACGCTGATCCTTTATCTTTCATCCTGACTCGTTCTGTGTAAAGGTGTGAACGCTGCTGGGGGAGGGGCCGTTGATGCCTTTAAGCCTCAACCAGTGTTAAACACAATCAAAGCCTGTGTGAAATGGAGAGGGGCATTGTGGGAGAAAACTCCGACATTTGCATCTGTGGATTTTTGAGCAAAACAGAATGAACATTTACATTCAACAGCAACAGTTGTACTTCAGTTTACAGCATGTGGCTGTTAGACTGAAGCCAAAGATGCATTCATAATAAAAGATATGCATTTATAATAAGATATGTATTTATAAAAATAATATGTATTTATAATAAAATATATTCACAGTGGATTACATCCAAAACTTTATATATATAATCTATCTTTAGTTATTTTATTTGTATTTTTTATGTAAAGTTTTACAGTTATTTATGTATTTTTTATTTTTTATGTAAAGTTTTACATCTATTTATTGCCATCCATTTTGTCAAGATAATTCCTTAATTTAAAACTTGATATTTTATTTCATGTACACAATGTACTTGTTGTAATAGATTATCTGCTTTTTAATATAATGTCAGTTGAGAAGCTTATGTTGTTCATATTACTTTATATGTTATCTGTAAAACTTAAAAATTCAAAAAACTATCGTGGATAAAATATA
>JAPQRQ010000026.1:1995995-2014627 GCA_037367365.1 Apogon talboti | reverse complement strand
GTGTATATATATCACATGTGATAAGCTAAAGGTGAAAAAGGTAAAGAAAACAACATATTTCATCATGAGTACTGAAAATATTAGCAGATTATGTGCATTCTCCCCACAAAATACTTGTATTTAGTAAAAAAAAAAAACAAATCTCTGCAAATTTTCCTCTAAAAATACATTCGAACATGACCAGTTTTAGAATTGCTGCCATGAAATGAGGTAACAGTTCCACAGATCGATTGATCAATCGATAGATAGATATATAGGCAGAGAAAGTGAACAGAGACTATCGCACAGGCTAAAACTGACTAGAAAGAACTAAAAATAAGAAGAAGAACATGGACACAGAATGATCTAGACAAACAAATGTTTGAACACATGGAAAATAGTTTAAAGTTTATTCCTGTAATCTCATAAAATTTCAGTATGATCATTTACAGTTATTTATCATAATAGATATGATAAATTAAAGTCCTTTTTTATTTTTTATTATAACACTGTTTTAAGCATTTATTACATATAATAATAATAATTAATGAACAGATATTGAGAGTTAAGTTCTTCATAAAAATAGAAAAAGAACTGGTTAAAAAGACATTTTCTGACACTTTTATTGCAAAAACCCCCATAAAGACATCTAAGCCTGTTATAATGGTGGTCCTTATAGGGTTAAAGCTGTGTTTCTCGTCTTCGACTGTTACTGTTGTAGTTTCCTGAAGGTTTTCTGAGTCTATTCTGTTCTTTAAAAGACGTGTTTTTGGTTTGTTTGGTATAAAAGGTTTCGAAGGTGTTTTATTGCGCATGTGGATTTGTCTGTTTTGTACTTGAACCTAAAGGCCTGTAGATCATGTGACTTCTGAGATTCCACAGACGTTGACACACATTCTTGAAGCCACATTCATCACATCCACTCAGTGTGGGTCAAAAGCCTTCATGTTTGTGACGTCATGTTTCCTCTTGGAACGAGAAAAAAAAACACCTCAGCGTCGACCGGTCGATCAGTTCAACTAAATACAGAATCCCTAACAGTTCTGGGTCTGTTCTTGACCAAGAATGGTTAAATATTCAGCGAACTGTTGACCTAAACAAGATCAAATTGACAATCCATGATTTCAACTGCAATTTTTCTTAATAATTTTGCAAAAAATAAAGCGGAGAAATGGCACGAAAAAACTAAAACATTCCATTAATAATGGCACTGTTTTCATTATACACCATTATGTTGGTGTTAATAAACTGATTAACCTTCCAGTATCCAGGTGAGCATATTATACACACTTTACACTTCATGATATTAAAGGTCATATTATTTTTCATAATTTTTTTTAGGTCTGAATTCAACAGTTGTTCATTTGTGTGTGATTGTTTAAATTCTGATCCATCCACTAAAACCATCCCACAATAAACAATGTTAAATTCTTACACTAACACCCTTCTACCAAGTGAGGACAAAATGCACACTGACACATTTTAATATTTAACATTTGACCTAGCACAAAAGATAATAATGTATATGAACCAATGTTGGTGTTAATCACTGACATATGACAGGACCAAAGGGTTAATACCTTTATTTGGTGGAAAATCAGCAAATAAAGGTTTTGTAGTTAGAGATTTTTCTGTCAAAGCAGATTCAAAACTCTCGCCTAACCCTAACCCTAACCTTTGGCCGTTTAATCGAGGGACAAACACTGGGTGAAGTCCTTGACTGATGTCAATCAGTTCCTCAGACATAGTAGGAAACAGTATTTCTACGCTTCAGGTCTAAGACTGTCATTTTTGTTTGATTACACACTGGTGGAAACCAGATTATGAAAAGTATCTGACATTTCTGAAGTTAGAGGAACCTTGATCACTACCTCAGAACAGGATGTGGACTGGACAGAAACAAAGACGGTCCTGGTCCACACACGACTCAACCAAAAACAGTAAAAGATGAGGAAAAAGAGACAAAACAAGCAGAAAGAGGATTAAAAATGACAAAAACCAGCAGAAAAATAGGATGAAAGTACCAAAATGAGCAAAAAAAAAGTAATAAAATGAGCAAAAAAAAGTGATCAAATGAGTAGAAAAAAGGAGTCAATGTGGGGAAAAAACCATGAGTTTTAAAAGGAGGATGAAATAAGATGAGAAAAAAAGAGAACTGAATAAGACCAAAATGACCCAAAAGTGGAACAAAATATGATGTAAATCTTAGAACAAAGGGTGAAATATGATTCTGAAACATTAATCCACCAGTAAAACCCATGTAGTGGACGGAGACACTTAGTTTATGTTCAGTTAATGATATATTTGACTGAAAAACTCACTTTTTCTTTAATTTTGCCTGTTCTAATATAATAACCTTTGAATTTACCTGAGCTTTGATGAACATCTACATAATCAGTGAATTAAATATAGAAAAATACCTGAGTTATACTGAAAAATGCAAAATAGAGAGGATAATATTATAATAAATGGTGACAAATCCCCAAAGAAAAGTTAAATATAGAGAAAAATACCACCACAAAATACATCTAGGTCTTTAAGTTTGCAGGTGAAAATATTACATGTCAATAAAAAGCTCTAAAATAGCAAAGATTACCATTGATATCATTTTGTTTTGTCAATTCATTTAGATAATAAGTCAATAAATAAAATGTTCAGTTAAAGATATATTTTTTGCTGAAAAAGTCACATAATTTCTCTGTTTTCTTATAATAACCTTTAAATGGACATCTACAGGATCAGTGAATTAAATATAATACACGATTTACACTGAAAATGCAAAATGCAGCAGATAATATTATAATAAATGTGAAAAAATCACTTAAGAAAGGTTAAATTAAGAGAAAAATGTATTATTTAAGTTGGTGTGTTAATAAGGATTAATAACCCTTAGAAGTAAATTCCCTTAAATCAGAGGATGACCAGTGAATAGAATCGACCACTGAAACACTCCTGAAGTGTTTTCATCTGTAAAACACACACCTAAACACACGGCGTTGACGACGGTGTGGGCGTCGACTTCCGTCCATGAGTGTGATGTGTGGTCGTAAACCAGAGAAGGAGGAGGAGCGTCGGCGGCGTCCGTGGGCCGTCGGAGGCCCCCCTCGACGGGGCCCCGGCTCCAGCGTGAAGGGTTATGTAAGTTTTTCAGCTGCCAGCCTTCCCTCCGCCTGCCTCTGCTCACATTCACATTGTTATTGAGTGGAGGTGAGAGGAGCTGGTTTCAGTCAGTGAGTCAGTCAGTCAGTGAGGCAGTAGAACCCAGAACCGACGGGAGAACCAGGAGGGAACCGGAGAACGGAGGGAGGCCTCGGAGACAGAACCAGACCTTCTCCTTCACAGTAACCATGCTGCTTCTGGACGAATCAGAGACCTTTACAGGTAGGTGACATCACCAAGCCGGCGCTCCAGGAAGGGTTCGCTCGAGGAAATGGGTCCGAAAGTTTTATGTGGAACCAGAGAAAAGGAAGCAAAGAGTAAAAGGAAGGGATGGAGACGATGGAGATGGAGGGGTGATCATCGGCTGCAGAGGGGGTTCGCAGGAAAACAGGACCAGATATGGCAAAAGGAGGACGAGATGAAGCAGAACCAGCAGGAAAAAGGGAATAAATGTGACAATAAAGTAATGAGGATCCTAAAACAAGTGGGAACAGGAGTAAAAATGACAGCATGAGGAGATAAGAGGGCCACATGTGCAGAAAAGGAGGACGAGATGAAGCAAAAAGAGGATAAGATAGGAGAGAGTGAGCCAAAGAACGGAGGAAATATGACGAATGAGCAAAACAGGAGGACCAGAGGACAGAGAAAGGTAGTAAATGTGGCAGAATCGGCAGAAAAAGAGGATGAAATAGGAGAGAGTGAGCTGAAGAACAGACTAAATCTGACAAAAAGAGCACGAAATGAGCAGAGAAGACGACTGAATGAGACAAAAAGTGGAACGGAATGTGATGTAACTGTCCGAGCAGGGGACGAAAAGGGGAGTGAACATCAAATCTGCCAAAACGGGGAAGAATACGACGAATAGAAACAGAAAAAGGGGCTGATGGTGGTAAAAAGGGGCTGAAGACATGGGTGTAGATGTGTGGAGCTGATATGGGGGTCTTAGATGTGTGTCTGTGGTGGAGGTGATGGGGATGTGCAGCTTCTGCAGCCTCTGATTGACGTTCGTTAAGTTACTTAACGTGGTTGTGTAACAGCAACTCGACACCTACTTAAACATGCATGGCTCGTCTCCGGGTCCGTCTCAGTCCCACTCCGTCCTCCAGTTCCTGGTTTTGGGTTGTGTTGTTCCTGGTTCTGGTCCTGGTCTCGGTTCGGTCCAGGTTTAGGGGGCTTTCGGTCCCGGTCTCTCAGATCCTGGTCCTCATGCCGGTCTCCAAACGCGTGTTCAGTTGCCTCCTCCCGTGTTGTGGTCTGGAGCTGCGCCCTCCCATTGGCTGTTTCTACGGTTACTCAGACCAATGCCCGAGTCTGATTGGTGGATGCGTGTGGGATCGGGCCATGCTGGAACAGAAAGCATGTGGAGGAAAACATATGGTTCATCAGACCAGTGGGTTAGGGGGGTAAACGCCACAGCGGAGAAAAACTACTAGTGTTCAACGGGTGTACATGAGACAACGGATCCGCAGTTTAACTCAGTGAATATAGACCAGCTGGTCTCAGATCAGATTCATATGGTTTAATATAAACCATCATCATCATCAGGTCGTATGCATGTGCATGTGTTAGACTGCGTCTGTCTTTACAAAAGTCAGAGAAAACCTGAAAAAGTCAGGAAATTAATGAGAATAATCAGTTTTTCTAAAGTTATGGAATTAACGTTTTTAAGGAAGTGAAGGTCTGAAGAGAAAGAGTAAGAACAAAATTAGAAAGGAGCAGAAAAGTGGGCAGAGTTATACAAAACATGAACAAAATAAGATGTAAATGGACAGAAATGAACAAAAATAAGATGCAAAAAAATGAGTAAAATGTAAAACACTGACAAAGTAAGAACTAACATAAAAATGAACAAAATGAATCAAAAAATCAGCAAAATAATAAAAGAAAGAATGAAAATCGACTAAAAAATGAACTAAATAAACCATAAACTTGGATAAAAGTCAACATCTGGCAAAATAATGACAAAATAGGAACCACATTAAGCATTAAAATGTATGAAAAAAATAAATTAGCAAAATAACTAAAAAATGAGCAAAAACAGGAACGATATGAGTAAAATGTAAAAAAATCTTTTAAAAATGAACGAACTTGATAATCACCTAGTTGTTGTTCCTCAGTCCATCAGTTTTTATTCAGTTGAATGAAACTTTGACTCTGTTTCACTTAAACTCTAAAACCTTTTCATCATAACATTTTTTCCTTTGATTTCCTTCAAAAAAGTCACTAAATCATTTTTCTTCAAATTAAATCTTTTTTAATTCAGTTGATGATGCATTTAAGTGTCTGTAGGGAATTTGCTGTATAGTTAAAACTCTGTTGATTCTCGGTTTCTCCTTTTTTTCTGGTTTTCTGTTCGTCTGCGGTGAACTCGTCCACTTCCAACAGTGTTGGTCTTTGTCCCACCACAGAAGGAGCCACTGTGTTCATATGAGCGTTCATTTTTCCCCCGGGCTGTAAATGTAACATGAACACATCGTCTATGTTGACAACTGTTCCAATAAGTCAGTGAATGCAGCGTTGGGGTTCCGCCTCAGTCCAAACCTGCCTGGATTTGCTTTGGATGTAGATGTTCATTCTGAAAACCTTCATTCATGGAGCCGTAACCGACGTGCCGTGCTCGCCGTTCTTGGACCGCTCTGGGTTTTTGGCGCTCGTTGAATAGATTCGCTCCACGCTCTGTCGCGCCGGCAAACTGGGTGTATCGGATAGTGATGGAACACACTGTGGCCCCTCGGATCCACGGAAACAAAAAGGAGGTTTAACCCTTAGATGGACCCTGAACTCCTCCATAAATGGGTCAAAATGACCCCAGGTACAATCAGTGTGTTTTTATGACACTTTTATCAGTTTGTCACATTCTAAATAATTATTTGTATTTTATTTTGGTCCTAAAAGAATGATACATGTTGGAGATATTTTTTCTTTTTTACATTTTTAACCATTTAAAAAATTCTTTTTTTTTTCATATTTTGAAAATTTTAAAAGCCAAGTATATATAGTCTGTAATATATAGTATATAACATCAATAGAACAAAGTCCACATCCATTCAGTGAGTGAGTCCTTTGGTTTTATTGTAGAATGAATCAAAGGTTCAGGTGTAATTCCATTGTAAATTAGTATGGGTCATTTTGACCCACCGATGGAAGCTCAAGGTAGTAAAACAAAAACTGCAATTACATCAAATCTATAAAAGATAAGTTAAAATTTAAATGTCATGATGTCAACAACATGTTTTTGAGGAATACCATGGATGGATGGATGGATGGATGGATGTACTTTATTTATCCCAAACTGGGAAATGAGTGAAGCAGCAGCAACATGACCCACAATGAAAATAGAACACAACAGCAAACACTAACATTATACATAATAAATTAGAAGTATAAAAAATATCTGTGTAAAGAACCTGGATAATAACTGAAATGTGCCAAAATAAAACTAAAACAAGCTGTAATATTCAGAATGACATCGAGGTGCAAATAGGTTTATGACCAGAATATGAAAGAATAACTTTTCATACAAAGGTTTTGTAAGAGAGCCACCTCACTGGGTCATTTTGATCCACTTATGCATCTAAGGGTTAAATACAACAGGAAGGGGCGTATTGTACACCCCCCCAAACTCAAACGCTGGCAGCACGTGGCTGCTTTTATAACAAACACAGACCACAGGAAGTGGGCTTGGCCAACCCGAGCACATGGCGTCCCTTTCCCCAACGCCGTCTTTTTGTCTCCTAGTCTCATAGGCTCGTTCACCTCCATCGTCCGGTTCCTCATGAGTCGGTTAATTTCTCCTGTAGATTACGGGTTTGTGCCATCAGCGAAGCCCCTCCTCCTCTTCTTCTTCTTCTTCTTCTTCTTGGTCTCTAATTGCTGCAGTGGTGTATTGTGTTCATGACAGCGTCTTGTGATCAGAGGGTGAACGTCATGTGTGCAGAGTCGATGCCAAGCTGAAAGCAGGCGCATTATTACAGATGAATTATATAAAGAGGAGAACCAGCAGGAACGCAGCTGGTCTCAGATCAGATTTATACAGGTGGTTTTTTTTGTTTGTTTTTTTTTTGGGGGGGGGCGCCACAATGGAGGAAAACCGCTGGTGTTCGACAGGCTTTTACACTTTAACACCTTTACATGTGATTCAGAGACGATGGAGCCTCAGGACACAAATATAAATAAATACGACCTTTGTCTGATGACGCAAAACAGGATGATGCAACGGTTTTGTAGTTTTTTGAAGCTTCAGTGTTTTATTTCAGTTTCTGACAAAATCCAGATGTCATCTTTCAGCTGAGATTGTGTTCTTTCTATTGGTCTATAACACATTA
This sequence comes from Apogon talboti, assembly GCA_037367365.1. Classification (NCBI taxonomy): domain Eukaryota; kingdom Metazoa; phylum Chordata; class Actinopteri; order Kurtiformes; family Apogonidae; genus Apogon; species Apogon talboti. The sequence goes on along the minus strand of JAPQRQ010000026.1, from coordinate 2,007,164 downwards.
GGGTAGAGGTCTGCATTGGCTGAGGGGGAGGGGTGGAAGTGGGCGGAGCAGAGAGCAGCAGAGTGCAGTCAGTGAGAGAGACATGGAAGAGGTTTTAATGGTGAATTCTTGTAAATAATTGTATATAATAGCGATATTGCTGTTTTAGAGTGTTCTACTGGTGTTTTGTTGAGTTTCACAGTTTTTTTCACTGTTTTATCTGTATTTTCCAGTTTGTATAGTTCATCGACAGTCATATTTTATCTGTAAATCTTCTATAAATGTCTGTATATTTATATATATGTAAATCTATATGCAGATGTATCCAGGGCATACACAGATGCAGTGTCTCTATTTGAATCAGATGATGGATGTTTTTGTCAGTGAAATGAGGGGCTCTGTCTACAACTAGACACAAAGTGAACACAGACTATCACACAGGATCAAAATGAACTAGAAAGAACCAAAAAGAAGAAGAACAACATGGACACACAATGATCTAGACAAACTACAATGGATGAACACATGGAAAATAGAGGAAAGGTTATTCCTATAATCTCATAAAATTTCATGATCATTTACAGTTGTATTTCATAATAAATGTTTAAAAAATTCAAGTCATAACATACTTATAATGCTAATTAATGGACAGATACGGAAATAAAGGTGCAAAAGAATTGGCAAAAAAGGAGGCTTTCATACACTGTTATTCCAAAACCAACATAAACGAATGTGGGCGTCCTGTTCTAATGGAGGTCGTGGTGCGTTTGATGACTCAGATCCAGATTACAGTCGGTGTAACGGCGTCTCTGGCGTCGTTCTGTGTTTCGGTGTGAGCCCTCGGAGGTTGTTTGGAGGCTGAAAGTACACGGCGTGCCCTGAGCCAGGCTTTACATAACAGTGGTGTGACCGGCGCTGTCATAATGGAGCAGATTCCAGACATGCTCCTCCTCCTCCTCCTCCTCCTCCTCTTCTTCGTCCTCCTCCTCTTCCTCCTCTGCGGCGGTGACACACTGGCCTACTAACGCCGTCGTACCTCGCCTCACCCCTCCGCCCGCTCAGCGCCGTCCTTCTCTGGACGCCGTTTCTCCTGTCGGTCCTGATCCGATGCAGAGGTTTCATAACTCACCTGCTGCGCTCTAATAACGCAGCCTTAATAACTCATGCAGGCCACGTCTTACATAACCGAGGTGTGTGTCACATCCAGAGCTGCCTTACATTTTAGATAACACCGTTTTGTTTTTCTCAGGGCTGCTTATGTAACCCGTTAAATCCTTCTGGACAGGAAGCCTCAACTGTTTCACCTCGATTTGGTTTGTGTTGGTTCCTCGGCTTTCTGCATTTGTCTGATCGGTCACAGAGGAAACGGTGCAGATTAGAGATAATGCATCACTACGTTTGTCTGGTATTTGGCTCTTACTCATCCAGGATGGAAATATCTGAACCCTATTGATCAAACATGAATATAATGTTCAGCTAATCTCATATGTTCATACGTCAGTTTTTAACACCAACATTGGTTCATATACAGTATTATTTTTGGTTCTAGGTTAAATGTATCAGTGTGTATTTTGTACTCACTTGGTAGAAGGGTGTTGGTGTAGGAATTTAACATGTTTATTATGGGATGGTTTTAGTGGATGAGTCAGAATTTAAACAATCAGACACAAATAAACAACTGTTGAATTCAGACCTAAAACAAACTAAAAAATAATCTGACCTTTAATAACAGGAAGTGGAACGTGTGGATAATATGCTCACCTGGACACCGGAGGGTTAATCGCTAAGGGTGTATAATGAAACGAGTGCCGTCATTAATGCAATAGTGTGGTTTTTATGTGCCATATCTTTGCTGAGTTTTTTGCCAAATTATACAGAAAAATTGCAGCTGAAATCAGGGATTGTCAATTTGATTTTGTTTATGTCAACATTTAGCAGAAAAGTTTGCAATTCTTGTTCAAAAACGGACTCAGAAGCATCAGAGATTCTAATCATACTCATGAGTGAGTTATATTTTGTTGAACTGATCGACGATGCTCGTGTTGATGCAAAAATGAACAACTTTAGAATTCTGACCGAATACAAACTGTGAAAAATAACACGAGGTTTTATAACGTAAAGTAATACGCTCACCTGGATACCAGAGGGTTAAATCCAACACTAGTGGATATCTGCACCTTTGACTCCATCAGTCAAACCAGAGCCTCAGTAACAGTATTGATCAGGTCCAACCCATGGAGTCCATGTTGTGATCAGCGTTAACCCTCGGCGCCGCTGCTGTGTCTGCAGGTCAGAGGTCAAAGGCATTGATTTATCGACCTGTTTTCCTGTCAGTTCGTCTCCATCTCACACTGATCAGTCTGCCTCTACCTCAGTGTCTGTCTCACCAGAATCACAAAATGCAACTGAAAACAGCTGAAACTGTCCAAAATATCACATCACAGAAACAAACAAAAAAGTACGAAAAAATAACAAAAAGAAGCACAAAACAGAAAAGAACTCAACCAAAAGTGAGTAAAATGATCAAGGAAATGAACAAAAACAAGCAAATAATGAACAAAATAATCCGATGTGCGTTGTTTTTGCATTGTGGGTCTGTATTATGTGTGTTTTTTTGCGCTGTGGGTCTGTATTGTGTGTGTATGTGTATGTGTGAGACGGCGTATGTGTGTGTTTGCGTACAGGACATGAGGTTCTTGTGAACAGGCGTGTTGTGTAACAGCCATTACATAAGCGTCCCCTCTCGTCCGACCAGCGCCAGTGGCCCGTCTGTCTGTTACACAGAAACTTCCAGTCTCTAACAATCACACACATCATGAAAAGGTCGACTGATTTCTTATTCAAAGCAGCAGCAGCTTCAGAATAAAAGGCCTGGACAGTGCGTCAGAATGACCTGTTGTGGTTTCACTTTGAGTTCAGTCGAGTCGCATCAGCAGACGTGTTATCAGTGTTACATACCTTCTCCAACCTGCTGTTTTCCTCTGATCGTCACTTTAACATTTTGCATTAGAGAATATTTGTAGTGTATATAGGACTAATATGCAGACCAATAGGCAAACAATTCCAATAAAAAGATTATCAAGAAAATGAACAAAAATAAGCCAATAAAAAAAAAATAATCCAAGCATGCAACAGGATGAACACTACAATAAAACAAAACACAACACCAGAATCTGAAAATGCAATTGAAAACAGCTGAAACCATCACAGAAACAAACAAAAGTCAAAAAATGTACAAAAAAGCAATAAACTGATTTTAAGAGAATATACAGTATGTATATAGGACTAATGTGCAAACAATACTAACGTAAGCATGATTAGTACTGTACATATTAAACTAAGAACAATGAACTAAAAGAAAAGTGAGTAAAATGATCAAGAAAATAACAAAAATAAGCAAATAATGAACAAAATAATAGACAAATGAACACGACAAACACTAAATATAAAAAAGGAACAATGTAAGTAAAATGATTTTAGTAAATTAACCAAAAATAACACCTAAATCTCAAAATGGAACTGAAAACAGCTGAAATCGTCCAAAACATCCCATCAAATCACAGAAATGAACAAAATACAAAAAAAAATGAACAGAAGAAGCACAAAACTGAAAAGAACTCAACCAAAAGTGAGAAAAATTATCAAGACAATGCAGAAACATAAACAAATAATGGGCAAAACAATTCAGACACACAACAGGATAAACACACAATAAAAAATGAACAAAGTGAGCAAAGTAATTTTTGAAAATGTCTCATTTAATTTAACAAGTTGGAGCTTTATTTTGGACAATGAGCAGAGCATCACCTTATTCACATCATATCTGTGTTAATATTTACAGAAGTCTGAGGGGTTTACAACACAAATATTAATGGAAATAAATGAAAATCAGCTACCAGTGAGTGAGCATTTTACAGAGTTTCAATTCCAAAATCCTTTCTCCACATTTGGAGAAACTCATTTCTTTTCCAAAACCCAGACCAGGCTCCATCTCATTGTACATCTGACACTTGTAATGAAACAAGTCCAACCTGAATCAGACACACATCAGCCTGTTGTGGCGCTAGTTTGTGGAACGCAGCCTTATCTAGTGCAGATATTTTTCATTTTCTGATGTTTTTGGTGTTTATCTGCTCATGAAAACACACCGGGTCCTAAATCTGGTGCAAGTGACATCTATAAACCAGGAATTATTCATCATATAACAAAAACCCTCTGTGTGAAAGGTGTTTTTGGACAGTTTAAAGACTTTCATGGTTGTATTTTCACTCATCTTCTGATACTGAAACTGTCATTGGGATTTTTCTTATTTTTTTGTGTTCTGTAATGATTTAATGATTCGATAAAACACTAGTACGTTAGTCATACAGACAGACGGCTGTAATTACATCCCATAATGTCCTCATGCTGACGGACGTCTCGAGGATGTCTCGACACTCTGCGTTTTATAACCCAACATCAGCTGGAGGAGGTTATGTAACATGAGGCGCGTACTGAGCATGCCCAGACCTGCACCTGGATGGTGACGGAGGTGATGAGAACAGTACGATGAGAGAGGAAGAAGAGATAAGTGTAATTTATCAGAAGAGGAGACAGAGGACGAGGAAGAGGAGAGAGAGGTGTGAATGAGTGCAGGGTAATCGGAGGAAAGGACAGGCAGGTAGAGGAGGAAGAGGAGGATGAAGGATGGTCAATCATTTGATAAAATTAGTCATAAAAAGACAAAAAATTATGCAAATACACAATCAAATGAAAATTGCAAATATGAAAATGAAAAATTATTGAAAAAATATCAAACAAGAAAAAGAAGAAAATATCGGGGAAAAAAGTGAGATGAAACTACAAAAAGAGAAAATGTATAAAAATATATAAAAATACAAAAACATCACATATAACAAAATTATGCAAATATGTGACAGAATGAAACTGACACAAACATGAAAATATGTCATTTTCTTCCTATTAGTTCCAAGATATGAAATATTTGTGACCAAAATGACACAAATAATGACAAAAATGTTGCAAAAGCAAAGGGAAAAGTATTGTAAAAAGAAGAAAAAAAATAGGAAAAATATGAGATGAAACTACAAAAAGATGAAATAATGACAATAATAAATAAAAATGCATAAAAACCTCAGGTATAACACAGTTCTGTAAATATGTAACAGGACTCCAGACCCTTCTGTGGTTTATTCGTATTAAACCCATGAGTTTCTCTCATTTAGACCTTTATTTTTTATTTATTTATTTATTTATTTATTTGTAAATGTTACATGACTTGTGTTAAATTTCTCCAGACCTGTTAAATAACGTCTGGAATCACTTCTGGGAAAATGTCCCTTTTCAGCCGCGGTAAAACAGTGGCATCTGTTTCCTGGAATGGTGGTTAAATAACGCGGCGCTGGCGGTCGGCGTGTGACGTGGAGGATTCTCTGCAGCGTCGTAGTAAACACCCGCCACCATCTCTAAGCTGCTTACCCAGCGTGCACTTCTGAGCGCGCTCTGACAGACGCAGCAGCAGAAGCAGTTATGTAGGTCAAAGCTCCTCAGATATCCCATAAAAACAGACGCACCAGGTTCTGAGGTGGTTTAACGTCCTCAAACTGCAGGTTGTGACCCAAAAACAGCGGTGCTGGGCTGCTGTTCAGGGTTGGAGGGGGAAATCGAATCCTCTGAGTTAGAGTTTCAGAATGTTCCGGCAGGAGGAACACGCCGGCCTCGTTCTGTCCCACGGTAACAAAACTCATCTGATACCCGTTTCCGCCGGCAACCACTCAGCTGCTCCAGTTCACGAACCTAATTCTGAAGCTGCGGGAACATTTCAGACAAAAATAAATGGAAAACTGGAACCAAGACACAGTAGAGCAGGGTGTCCAACATAAGACCCGCGGGCCAAAACCAGCCGCCAGAGGGTCTACTCCGGCCCGAGGAGAAAGTACACCGAAGATATGAACAATAAAATAAATAAAAGTGGGTCAGACCAGTAACCTAATAACAGAGTAACCTATAAATAATGACAACAGCAGTTATTTTCCTTGTTTTAGTTTAAAAAGTAAAATTACATGAAAGTATTTCCATTTACAAACTTTCACCATAAAATGTGAATAACTGCAACAAATAAGAGAATAATTAAGAAAATTAAGTGTAATTTGACCAATATATTCTGTCTCTTATTCAATGTTTTTGTATTTGTAGATCCACTGTGATCTGTACGTTGTCATATACGACGTATATGTGTGTAAATTATAAACTGAGGGAGAATATTGTTATTATATTAATATATTACTTGTTTTGCTTAAGAAACTGTCCATCCACTGTCATTGATCCAACTCCATGGGTTTATTAATTTTTGTGCAGTTTGCCACCAATTTTTTCTTGTTGCTTATTATTTTAGTTTTTTTAATTCATTTTGTTCATGAGTTACATAACTTTTGGCTGTAGAAGACATGTCCCCCATCACTCCGCCTGTCATTCATCTGCCTGTGGCTTTGCATTCTTTGCTGCTACTTACACTATATGGACAAAAGTATGTGGACACGTTGAATCCAGGTGTTTCTTTTCTAACAGGGGTCTGGGATACAAAACAATAATGACTAATGTCATAATATGGTTTTATAGTTTTAGTGGATCTCAGACGTTTGTCCTCACTGTTGTCTCGAAAGTCGTGACACTTTCATTTGCTGATTTGTTTTTCTCCTTTTCTCAGAGGTCAGGGTTTAAATTTTGCTCAAACTTGACTCATTTTGCCTCAACGTTGTCACGACTGTAGATGTTTTCTTCACTCTCATCAGTTCTGCACATCTGCGCTTAACTCAGTCGCTTGGCAACAGTCGTCTCTGTGGCGTCGGTTTCCGCCTGGAGACAACACCTCTGCTGGACCTCGTCCTAACACGTGGACCGGCATCTGCACCCGCGTCGACGTGAACCCGGGTCAACAAGGCCGCCTGCAGCTTCGCCCAATTTCATACACTGGAATTACAAACACGAAGCCAGAACAAAAACACAGATATGACACAAATGTGAGGCATGAGGGGGTTTGTGCTAAACACCGCCGCCGCCATCAGGTGTGTTTGTAGAGAACACAGACTCCAGTCACATGTAGAGGTGGAAGGTTTCAACACAAACACAAACATCCCTCATGCCCTCAGTGATAGTTTTAAAAAAACATATCAGAAAGACAAAGTAAAAACCAAAACACTGATATTAATGTTTTATCACTAGCCTCAGAGCATAATTGCCTAAATCATACATTATATGGACAAAAGTATTGGGACACGTTGAATTCAGGTGTTTCTTTTATCCCAATATAAATCTATATTCTGACATTAGTCATTATTGTTTTGTATCCCAGACCCTGTTAGAAAAGAAACACCTGGATTGAACGTGTCCACAGACTTTTGTCCATATAGTGTATGGTGCTCCTTTCTATAAACCTGCTGATCTCCTCTGTCATTATATTTAACAGTAGGTTTTATTTGTCCTTGGTAAACACGGACTATTCTTTGGAGGGTCCATCTCTTAACTCCAGTTGATCATAAACACAAACCATGTGTCACAACCTGCTGTAAAACTCGCAAATTCTACTTTCCAAATGTGCCTTGAACATGTCCAAAGAATCCTTGTAAGTGCAGCATAATATCAGCATATCCCACGTCTGAATCAGAAAAGGCTCCAGGCAGGGGAAAAAAAAGGCAGAATTTGGAAGACGCAGTTGTGGATAATAATAGAATATCAGTATAATATAAATATACTTTTTTAAACCTTGTTCTGGATAATAAAATGCATTTTTTCCTGCATATACTTTATGTTCTGTGCTCATGAAAATTACCCCCTTGGTTCTTAAGTCCTGGTCCTGATGGAGGTCTGGAGGTTTGGCATTTTACCCATAACACATACAGTACCTAGCATTAGCATAGTTATAAGTCTAGTCCTCATCCATTTAGATTTAGATCAGTGTTGATGTTGTAAAGATGCACAATCATCTAAAATAATAATCATTATTAGAGTAACTCCCATCCGATACTTTAACATATATGGACACGTTGCCACGTGACATCACGCACACGTGATTTTTTGCTCCACCTCCAACTGAAGGGCAAAAAGACTCTGCTCCTCTGGTGTCCTGCATTGGTTTTAGCCGTGACGTTGTCAAAAGACCACAATAAATTCAAATACACCCGTGACATACTAACTGGATTTAACTGATCGGGTTCGGGTCGGGTTCAGACAGAAATGTGCGGTCCGTGCAGGGCTCTACAGGCTGGGAGGGGGAGGTGGGAAGATGTAGGATTTGTGTCATTGGGTGTACATGTTTGTAAACCGAATGACAGAAGTATAAACCGGACGGAGAGGTTATTTTACCGACCAGAACCACTACTGTCATTGGTGTCATTCGTTTTAGGGTGTCCCAATCTCACAGGTTTCCAGCTGATGAAAATCGACCAAAGCTATGGTTAACAGCCATGAGAATGTGAACACACGGTGGTCATGTGTTCATGTCAGTGGTCCATTATCTGTCCCACATGTCCTCACACACAGAAGTTTGTCCATCTAGTGACTTCTATGCCTTCATGTCCTCTGCTGTGTAAACCCCTGGTGTGTTGATGAGGTAGTTATAGATGTCCATACTGAACTGGAGGACATTTCTGTGGACTGTCAACCCACAGTTCCTCAGCTATTTGAAACAGGTCTGGAAGCTTTTTCCGAAATACTGTTAGCTTTGTGTTGTACCTTTGGCAATCATCAGCACAGAGGTGATCTAAACTAGTCACACGTATCTCTTTGATTTTTCTTTTTGAGCAGATGTTTCTAAAACAACAGCGGCAGTGGTTGTTTAGCTATGTTTTGTTATTAGCTGGAGCGGTGCTTTTGCCCTCCAGTTGTACTGCACATGTGCGGGATTACCGGACATAAACAATAACATGCAACGTGTCCATACAGTATATACTATTAAAGGAGGAGGAAGTGTTTGGATTTAAAGTGTAGGGAGTAAACAGACTTCTACAGAGGCCGTTGGACTTCCTGTCCGTAACTTTAGTCGCCGCTGGTTCAGGTCCTGATGCAGGTCTGGAGGTTTTGCAGGTTTTTTAAGCACCATGCTCCACTTTTCTCGTTATATAACACGTCAGCGGATCTGACATCACGCAGCCAATCCGTGGCTTTTATATCAGCGGCTATTTTGATTGGACAGCTGCCCTGTTTTTGTCCTAATATCGTTTCCACAACACCCAAAAGAGTGTGTGTGTGTGTGTGTGTGTGTGTGTGTGTGTGTGTGTGTTTAAGGCGAGTGCAGAGAGGTTTTGAGTTTCCTGGGTCCTTGGCGGGGACTTCGCAGCCCTTCATCAGTTATATAACCTGCTTTGTGTTTTATGTGTGTTGTATAACCTGGCCCCGCCGTCTGGTCAGAGCAGCTCTCACCGAGGTGTCGGCCTCGGCGTGGAAACATGTCCGTCTGCCTCTTCTCATGTGGACGCAGACGACTTTACAGCTTCCAGAAACAGTCACAGCTGCTGTGGTTTAACAGGTCTACTTCTGGAATTAGGTCAAACAGAACAACAGGTTGACGGGACACAGCGAGGAGATACTCAAGGCATGTGTGTGTGTGTGTGTGTGTTGACTCTGTAAATGTAATAACAACAGGTCATCACACCTAAAAGACTAAAAATGACACAATAACTAGAATCAGAATACTTTATTAACCCCAGGTACATAGTTGTGTGTTACACTTACTCTGCAAGTATAATTAAAGTAGCAGGAAAGAAATACTCAAACATACATAGAACGTACATCAAACAACATCAACTTGACAATCTATGATTTTAACTGCCATTTTTCTTCATAATTTCCTAAAATCAGGTAAAAGACATTTAAATATTAGCTTCACAAATTTAATAGAGTAAAAAAATCCACTGCATGACAACAAAAAACACATTTTCAAGGTAAGTGCATTAGTATAGCACAAATAGAACTTATTAATATGAAAAGGCCGTATTTTACATTTCCATAGAACATTCTGTGTTTTTATAATAATTTCTAAAGCTGTTCATGCACAACATTTGTAAATACAAATACGTCTGATAACATGAAACCAGAAACACAGAAACACAACCAGCCTGTTGAACCTGAAATAGAAACTTCCTCAATGTTTTAGGCTTTAGATGAGTTTGTATTTGCATATTAAGGAAACGGGACGTCAGATCATGTAACGTGTGAAACACCTAAAAGGTTAGAGGTCAGTTCATCAAACCACAGGTCATAGTCTGAACTGAACCTGAAACGTCATCACACACATAAACATACTGGACCCATGAGTCCGGGAAAGACGCTCTGTTTACACCAGTAAAGCTGTGATGTCAAAAAGAAAAACAAGATAAAACTGATAGAATGACCAGCTGCAGGATTTAACCACATTAACTGCAGATATTGTAGATCATGTCCCATGAGAAAAACAACCTCACCATAAATGAAGTACACCCATGCCCTGTTTCTGTTAAATATTCAGTTTTTTTCAGGGTTCAGTGGATTTCAAAGATGTGTATTTAGATGTAAGGCTGAAGTTTTTGGGAATAAGGTTTATTTATTATTGTGGAAGACAGACCAGGTCAAGAAGACACGAAGCCCGGGAATAATTCACCACAGACGGAGACGGAGCCAAGACAAATAGGACATGAATCAGGAAGAGTTGCTTCATTACGTCACCGTTGATTCTGTGAAACGGCGCTGGAGGTTTTCACAGGTTTTTGTCTGTAGATTAATGTTTAATTTTAACACAGACTTTCGAAGAGTTAAAAATAATTACAATAATTACACCAAGTTTAACGACTTCAGCCCAAAAAATGATCAGGTGTGTTTTCATTTTTAACCCATGAAGACCCAGTTCTACTTTTCCGTCAGTTCTCTTAATTCATTTTTTTTTCTATTTAACTTTTTCTTAAGTGATTTATCACCATTTATTCTAATATTATCGTCTGTATTTTGTGCTTTTTCTTGTCCTATATTTAATTCACTGATCATATAGATGTTGATAAAAGCTCAGATTAAAGTTGAGGGTTATTTTAAAAAAACAGAGAAAACTGAAGCAAAAGTGATTTTCTTATTTTTTTTTTTAGCAAAATCTGTCATTAACTGAACATAAACCCAGTGTGTCCATCCACTGTCATTGATTCAACTCCATGGGTTTTACTGGTGAAT
>JAPQRQ010000026.1:1967539-1978574 GCA_037367365.1 Apogon talboti | reverse complement strand
AAAAGATGAATAACTATTTTACACCAATTATTGACATGTATTGATAGGATTAGTGGATCAACAGGTATTAAACAGTTGCATCAGTGGATGGTTTAGGTTAAAGGTGGATGTTTGGGTTTTTATGGGTTAAATAGGAATAAAATGAAGAATGTATCTGAAAACAATTTTAATCCAACTGCAGTAGAAGTAGAGATTTGTTTATTCAGGACTCAGTGACAGATTTAATGTCTGCTCTGTCAACAGTTATTCAAGGATGTTTCATTTCCTTTATGCCCATGGAATCCACTCAAGCAAAAACTTCAATAAAAATCTGAATTTCCATAAAATGCTGCTATTAGTAATTAGTAATTACATGTAAAATAGTTACAGTCTGGTCCAGAAACTTCTCCTCTTTTCTTAAAACCACTGTTTAAGGAAACTTTGAGTGAAAGTTTTTGTTTTTATTGTTTTTTTGTCCTGTTTCTATTTACTTTCTACCACAACTTTAAGAAAATGTCTATATAGATGAAGTTAGTTGTTATTTTTATAGTTAATGTCATGGGATTTCCAAAAAGAGCTGGATATGTGGACTTAGATTTATTCTTTAGAGAAGACGGTGCTGAACCCCCTGACCTTTAACCTCTGTTTTCTCTGAGTCTTTTCTGTTTGAACGTCTGTTGATGATTTCCTCATCGTGGTGAGTTCAGGGTCGGTTAAGGAAAGAGGAGCATCACAAGGCAGCGACTCACTGACCTCATTCTGTCTCTGTGTCGTTCAGTTCACCAAAATCACATTTAATAATCAAAAATTAAGCATAATTTAGATTATTCTGTTATTACTACATATACAATGACTGATGACACAGTGTTCAGTTCAAAATAAGATCCTTTTTCTGTCGTCGTCTTGTTTGTGCTGATTCAATAAATTATGATTTTTCTTGATTTGTTTATGTTATTTGTTGTTTATTTGTGAGATTAAGTGTACAGATTATTCAATAACAAAACATTAAAAAGTTAATACTTTATTTGAGAACGTGAACAAAATAAACCCTAAAGTCATGTTTAAATGCTCTTTATTAAATGAAACTTGATTTATTTTGATTATTTCTTCTTCAAACTATCACAACTAAAAATTCAGAAGCAACAAATACCGTCCATTTAGGAACCTGTCATCAGTGAAATTTCCCTTGAAGAATGAGTAACAGTGGTTAAATGTTTCCAGGAGGTCTGTTCAGATGATTAACTCTTAAGTAACTCATCATTCCAGATGTAAACTCATGCGTTAACTTGTCTTTTGTTGCAGGAACACTGCGACCAGGGCCAAGGTGGTGGAGGACTGGTCCCGGGACGGCGGCGTCCTGCTGATGGGATACGAAATGTACCGCCTCTTGTCGCTGAAGAAGAGCTTCGTAGCCGGGAGGAAGAAGAAGAGCAAGAAAACCACCGGTCCGGTCGTCATCGATCTGGACGAAGAGGACCGGCAGCAGGAACTACTGAAAGGTGGGATGAAAGAAGAGGAGGGGAACGTCTGGAAATGAGCAAATGGGAGGCGCTGGAATAAGCTTTTGGGATGTTCTTGTGTCGTACCTTCAGGTATCGAGAGAGCCCTGGCCCGACCTGGTCCAGATGTGGTGATCTGCGACGAAGGCCACCGCATCAAAAACTGCCATGCCAGCACGTCCCAGGCCCTGAAGAACATCCGGACCCGGCGCCGAGTGGTTCTGACCGGATACCCTCTTCAGAACAACCTGATCGAGTACTGGTGCATGGTCGACTTCGTCCGGCCTGACTTCCTAGGTACAAAGACTCATTATTGTTGTTACTGTCCACAGTGGGGTGCCACAGGGTTTTGTATTAGGCCCCCTTTTATTTCTTATTTATATTAATGATCTGGGCGTACATGTGCCAGATGCTAATTTGCACTTTTATGCTGATGACACAGTTATTTACTGTTGTGGATCAATTCGTGTTCAGGCCATTGAATCCCTGCCGAGAGAAATCTCAATGGTGTTTTTCCTGGTTAACTAAAGGTTAATTAAGGAAGACTAAAACCATCCGATCTGCCTTCAGTGGTGCTTCAACCTGAGTATGCTGGATGTGTTTCAGGTACACGTCAGGAGTTCAGTAACATGTTCGAGCGTCCGATTCTGAACGGACAGTGTGTGGACAGTACGCCACAGGACATCCAGTTGATGAGGTACAGGAGCCACGTCCTGCACAGTCTGCTGGAGGGATTCGTACAGCGGTGAGACGCCAACACTCACATCAGTTACACCCCATAACAACAGACAATATGTCTACTGTTGTGTGACGTCGAAGGAAAATGTAAAGGATGAATCAGAACTTAAAGAAAACTACAGTGTAGGCGACAAAACACAAAATGCTCCTGTTAAACACCATCCTCTGATACGATAACATAACATACAATAATATACGATACGATAACGTACAATAACACAATATGATAACATATGATACGATAAGACTTTATTGAGTGGGTGAAGAATGAAAAACTGCGATGAAGAGTAACAGAAACATCACGAAACATAAAAATGCAAATAATGACTAATAATATTTTCTTTTATCTCTAATCAAATTTGGCAGATAAACGACTTCTTCAGTTTGAACTCGATCTGTAAATACTAAAGTGGTGGCTGTTTTCTGGTCAGTGTCCCTGGTTTTAACGTTAACCCTTGTTTTCCAGACGAGGTCACGACGTCCTGAAGGACCAGCTGCCCTCCAAGGAGGAACATGTGATCCTGGTGCGTCTGTCTCCCCTGCAGAGGGCGCTCTACACCGAGTTCATGAACCGCTTCAGAGAGGCAGGAAACAGCGGCTGGTTGAGTCTGAACCCACTCAAAGCCTTCTGCGTCTGCTGCAAGGTGACCAGGACCAACCGTTTCACCCCCAACACAGGAAAAAGAGTCTGGGTTGAAATTAAAATATTAAATCTAAAGCCAAATATTAAGATCACAATTCATTCACCTTCATTTACAACGAATGTATAGTCATTTAGGCTCTTTGGTTTCAGCTTTGGTTTTTATCAGAGTATTTTTTTATTTAGTTTTAGTCCAGTTTTATTAGTCAGAATACTTTATTAATCCCAGTTTAATGAAGTTTAAAGTAACTTTATTCTCTATGAGTCTCGTTTTTTTTTTTTTTTTCACGTCGCTGATGTTCTCCTCATCCTTCAGATCTGGAACCATCCTGACGTTCTGTACGAGGCGTTGCAGAAGGAGAACCTGGCCAGTGAACAGGACCTGGACCTGGACGACATCACCTCCAGCCGATGCACCTCCTCGGCCAATCAGAAGCCAAAACCTATGGAGAACCCCAACCCCATTGGTGGACTGAGTCTGAACCAGCTGCAGGAGAAAGCCAATCAGGTCATCACCTACGAATGGGTGCGTAGATCACAAACGGTCTGGACGTTCTAATATCAGCCAGCACAGTGGACGCTTATGCATCATCCCATACACTGCTACCTACTGGTCAGTCATGGGATGTGCTTTTTTTTTAATCATAACCAAGATGATTGACAGGAAATCAAAAATGCTGGACATCCCACATAACTGTTATTGTTTTGCTGTTGTCTTGTGGTATTTTTTGTGTGTATATTTGGTGTTGGGCTGCTACTGGAATCTCAATTTCCTGAGGTCTCTGCACAAAGGATCAATAAAATTCTATCTAATCTAATCTCATCTAATATGTAATAATAATCCTTCTATATCAGGACATCCCTGAAGGTAGAAAAAATATGGAAGCATCAAGTAACATCTAAGGATTAATATCATTGGTCAAAATTACACAGATTTATTTAATATTGGAAGAAATGTCCATTTAACCCCATGTGGACTAAATGTGACTCCATACATCAGTGTGTGTATTTACACTGTCATTCATACCATTACTGTAACTTCACTGTTGTGGATAAACCTGATCTAACTGACAGGTTTGAGTGGAAATCAATGGACAATGGGTATTAGAGTGAAATTAACAGGTTTTTTAAGCAAAAACTCCTTCTTTTATTTTTTCATATTATCTCCATAAAGTAAGTATGAGCTAGTATTAGAATATGTTAAAATGTGAGAAAACATCAGATGAGCAGCATGTTTTTATTTCATGGTTTTGATACAGTTTATCATTTTCTGATATTGGTTTGTTAAATACATATTTCTTTGCTTATAAAGTCAAACTCATAGTGTCCAGCTGAGTGGACATTTATAGAACTCCATTAAAATCACTTTTTTTTCCCCATGTCTAAAGAGGAATAAAAACACTAAGGTTTTGATAATTGATGCATGAAAGAGTTAATATGAGTTACTTTTGCAGGCGAAGGACATCATGTGTGACTACAAACCTGGGATCCTGGAGAACTCTGCAAAGATGGTTCTGCTGTTTCATCTGATAGAAGAGAGCGTCCGTAAAGGAGACAAACTCCTGGTGTTCAGGTTAGAAAAGAAACAATGGCTGTTGAACTGAAGAACTATGAATAGCATCAGGACTCGCTCTAATCCTCTTCTGTGTTTTTTGTTCTTCTTATAGTCAGAGTTTGTCCACGCTGACGGTCATCGAGGATTTCCTGGCGAAGAGGCCGGTTCCTCCTTCACCCAACTCGTCCAAACCAAACCAGAACTGGGTCCGAAACCTCAACTATTACAGTGAGTGACAGCTTTAAACCAACAACTTCCTGGTTCTGTAAACTATTAAACTACTAACAGACATACAGAGATCACGAAAAGTGATTTTAAACACACAAATAGTTGATTAATTTAATGTAATATGAGTCTAATCAGGTTTACAACAGCATTGTGTGACCAGTGCTGCCACCTGCTGGTGTCTCTGTGGTACTGAATGCTTTGTAGATAGTATAGATGTCTTTCCTGCTAGAAATCCGTCTGATTCTGATCATGGTTCTGATTGTGATTTTCAGGACTGGATGGAAGTACGACAGCCTCAGAAAGAGAACGGCTGATAAACCAGTTCAACGACCCCTCCAACACCTCGGCCTGGGTCTTCCTGTTGTCGACCAGGTAACGCAAACACACCAGAACTAAACAACCCTACCAGTGCAGAGTCAGACCCTGAACAGAGTCAGACCCGTGAACTAGTCTAATGGTTCCTGTCGGGTTCCCTCCTCAGGGCCGGGTGTCTGGGCGTCAACCTGATCGGGGCCAATCGCGTGGTGGTGTTCGACGCCTCGTGGAACCCGTGTCACGACGCTCAGGCGGTTTGTCGAGTTTATCGCTATGGACAGAGGAAACCGTGTCACATCTACAGACTGGTGTGTGACTTCACCCTGGAGAAGAAGATCTACGACCGGCAGATCTCCAAACAGGGAATGTCAGGTGGGTCGGACACAAACGGGTCAAACCTGGGGAGACCGAGTGGATTTGGACTGTTCTAGAATACTTCTTATCTTATCTTTTTACTCCTTTTACTGCACATCTGCACTTTCACATGTTGAAATGAAGACTGAGCAAAGCTCCGTCTGCTGATACGTCGTCTTAAATCAGTTTATGATTTGGACTCTGAGGGTTAAAATATGTAATAAACGTGCAGATTTACTGCTTTAATCAGGACTTTCATCATTAAAATGCATAAAATATCAGTAGATAATAACCCACAGTGAGGCGTTTCCTGTAATACTTCATCATCATCTCCTCCGTCTGACCTTTGACCTTGTCCTCCTTCAGACCGGGTGGTGGATGACCTCAACCCTGTCCTGACCTTCACCAGGCGGGAGGTGGAGTCTCTTCTTCACTTCGTGGAGGAGGAGCCGGACCCCGCCCAGGTCCAACTGAAGCCTCGAGACAACATGGAGGGGGTCCTGAGGAAGGCATTGCACCTGTACCCCCACCTCATCACCAAGGTAACGACAAAAACATGTAAACAAATATAAATCATCGTGTCGTCATGTAAAAATCACTTATTTTAGAAAAGAAAATTCTGTTATGATGTCAAAATATCTTGTAGTAAATGAAATGTAAACTGAAAATTTTCATTTTAAAGTGAAAATGATCTGAAATTGATCCTGTTATAATGTGAAAATGACTTGAATGTCACATTGTCTTATCTCACCCAATGGTAAAGTGAAAATCATGGTGTTGGTGAAAATACATTATGTAAAAACATTTAAACATAAAATTCATCATGTCATAATGTGAAAATCACCTTTTTAGGCGTAAAAATCATGTAAACGTCTGAAAATGTTGTTGCACCTTAATAGTATCCTGTTATAATATCTCAGTATAATATATATACAGTTTCACCCATTTTATACAAATATTTGACTAAATTCATGAATAAAGTGCTAATAATCTGTCAGTGTTTTGGGTGAAAAATATTAAGAAAAGTCAAAGGTCTTTAAAACACATTTTTGACTAAACTCTAGTCTGACAGATGTTGAGTCACAAAAACCAGCATAAAAAATCTGAAGCTTCTGAAAACACAGGATTCTTAACATTACAGATAGAGAATCATCTAAAAACATCTGTCCATGGTTACGTGTTCAGGGAGGATTTACTCCATATGTTCTCCAGGTCATAGTTGAATTCAGCTCTTCTTCTTTCATAATAACTGAACATTTCCTTCTCGATCCTCCCTTTTAGCAACCGTTCCCCCATGAGTCTTTGCTGATGGATCGCCGAGAGTTGAAGCTGAGCAGCGCTGAGAAAAAAGCCGCTAAGAAAGGTTACGAAGACGAGAAGAGGGCGTCGGTGCCGTACACCCGGCCTTCGTACGCCCACTACTACCCAGCCAGTGACCAGAGCCTCACCAACATCCCAGCCTTCAGCCAGAGGAACTGGTCAGTGGCGCAAACCGCTCAAATGTGGATGTTGTTAGCCTCATAGCATAATTAGCTAGTCATATTTTTGGCCAAGTTATGATATCTGCTTAACTTTAGTCTCCTAACACTGCTGATTAATTTTGCATCATTGGCTATGAAATGAAAAAAAATACAACAACCAATTATGTTATGACATGACGCTTTTATGCTAGCAATATCGTTATACGATGAGGCTAACGATATGTATAAATAAAAAGGTGGGTGGGGCTTTGTCTCATGATGTCATGCTATCCCGTCTCTCAGGCGTCCACCCCCTCGTACTGAAGAGAAGCCTGTGGCCAGCGTCCGGCCCGTCCAGTCGACTCCAGTTCCCATGATGCCGCGGCAGGCATCTCCAGGCTCCGCCCCAAACAGTGACTCGTCCATGTCCCGACTCGGAGGTTTCCCAGTCAACTGTCTGCAGAAAGCTGGGGTGTTCGTGCAGAAGATCGTCACCACTACTGGTATGAAGTTGTGTTCATTGTCTTCATTGTTTCCTCATCTTCTGTCCTCAGATAAAGTTTATTGACCTTTCATCGTTACGTTTTCTCTCAGACATAGTGATTCCAGGCACCAACAGCTCAACAGATGTTCAGGCCAGAATCACCACTGGAGAAAGTATCCACATCATCAGAGGCACCAAAGGTAACGACATTCACCGAACCAAAGCAAACTGGATTTAGACTCATCCATCGTTTTTCAGAGAAGGTCAAGTTCACCACCTAGAACAGAGTACAATGATGCACCGTTTCCAAAGAACCTGATGCATTTATTATTTAGAAATACGATCAGTAATCTGTGATCAGCCATGGAATACAGTATTTCCTGATTTACATACTACTGAGTTGTAACAAGACACAAAAGCTGCAGAAGAAGAGAAATATATGAGGTAAAAATCAAATATCAGAACCAGAGAAAGTTCAAGTTGGACCATTTATTGAATTGCGTGTCATAACATTGATTCTGCATCGTATTTTATTGAATTGAATTTAATGTATTTATCTATTTATCTATCTATATAATATCAATGTAAATATGCCGGACTTAGCATAACATTTCTCCTGGTCAAATAAAGGTTAATAATATTATTAATAATAATAATACCTCCTAAATTTAATCTGTAGTCCCTTGGCAGGTTACAAACAAGAAAACCACACATAACTCAATATAAATACTGGCTAGGTTGAGAAGGGTGTAGTCAAATTCACAATAAATATGGTTTAAAGGACGTGTGTGAATTAAAGTGCTGTTATTGTGTTTATGTAGAATATATAGAATGAGACCCAAAACACTAAAATTCATCAAAAGGAATTGTTAGAGATAGGACAATCAAGAGAATAATTTAAAAGTAAATAATAAATAGAATGTATTTTTTAATAGTAGTCATCTAAAGTGGAAATCCTGTCTGTATTTGAGTAAATCTTCTGTTGTATCTGTGAACAAACGTCCGTCCTTCAGGACGATTAAAAACAGACACACGTGAACTGATGTTGTGTTTGTCTTTGTCGGTTTCAGGGACGTACATCAGGACGTCTGACGGTCGGATCTTCGCCATCAGAGCAGCAAACAAGGCCAAGGTGGCAGAGGAAAGCACAACAGCGCCCCCCAAAGGTAGGAACAGTCATGACTGACTCAGGAACAACATATGGAGAGGGTTTGAGGGTTAAATGATGGACTTCAAATTCGGTTGGATGACCTGATTCAGAGTTAGACCATTTTAGAGAATATGTGTTATTAATCATGTCCTCTTGAGACCCAGTGAGTAAAAGAATAGGCTTTTTGACATTAAATAACTGTCTTAATTGGAATAATGCAACAGGTTTTTCAGATACATTATTTATTTATTAATTTAATGGAATGTCCTTTTCAGTGGACATCTTTTTTTTTTTTAAAGCTGTGAAACTCTTGTCCACTACAGGGGAAGAAAATTGCATTGCTGGGTCTCACAGGGATATTTAAACAAATCATTTCTATCACCTAGCACAAAAAGTCCAAAAGATGTTAAAAATGACTCAGAATGTTTGTTGTAACCGATTTAAAAACCAGGACAGTATGGATCCTAGTCAGTGGTTGGAACCTTCAGGTTAATGTGACTCTCTTCAGCTCATTTTAAAGGTGTGATCCTGGTTCTAAACCCGTTGGTTGTTTGTCTCCAGACCCCCAGGCCCCCCCTGAGGACGTCCCATCCAACAGCAGTAACAGCTGTCTGTCACCGGACAGGAAGCAGCCGGTACCGTCCAAACCCATGCCCCGCCCTGTGTCCCCCGACGGCCCCGAGATCATCAATGAGCTGCAGTGCTACACTGGAGGAGGGTCCGGATCGGGTCCGTCTTCAGGACCCGGAATCCAGTCTGAGAGGGCGCCAGAGAGCAGCGCCAACAGCAAATCGGTCCAGACCAAGAAAGGAACCAGCGAGACCGGAAACATGAGCCACCGCAACGTGATCCAGCCCAACATGGACGCTACAGCAGCCCAGGACCTGAGAACCGGGTCCAAACGCAAGGCCTCCACCCCGACTCAAGAGGAGCGGCCTGGTAAGCAGTCGGCAGCGGGGCAGCACTCGGCGCCGCTGGCCTCCCAGAGCTTCCCCTTCAGCGGGGGCTACGGCCTCCCCCCTCTGGGCCTGAACCCGGCCATGCTGGGACACCACCTCTACAGCTCACCTTATTTCCAGACGCCTCCGATGGGAGACCCGGGATACATGTACCCGGATCTGTTCGGCTCCGCCTCCACCTCCTCCAGCACCGCCACCGCCACGGCGTCGTCCTCATCTCCACCATCATCTTCCGTGTCCGGGCCCCTCCCTCCATTCATGCTGAGGCCCGGCATGGCGGGGCTGCTCCCCCAGGGCTTCCCCCTGTCCTACCCCCAGTCCCTGGCCAGCCTCTACACTGGCTCCATGCTTCCAGGCGGACTCCCGGGTCCGGCCGCCACCCCCGGTCCGGCCGGCGCCAGCTTCCTGTCCCAGTACCCCTCCACCGCCGCCTCCTCCTCCTCCTCCTCCCCTTCCTCATTCTCCTCGTCAGCTCTTTCCGAGGGCCACCACCGGGGCCAGGTTCTGGTCAACGGCGGGAACATGAGCAGCTCCAGCAGCTCCGACGATGACGATGATGTGATTGAGGTTAGAGGGCAGTGACTGACCTGAGACCTGAACTGGATCAACTCAACAAACAGGCACGAGGTCCTGTTCACCCGGATTCAGCCACAAGGGAAAAGGACAAAACATGAAAGACTGAGCCCCTGCTGATGTTTAAGAGATTCTGGATCTGGATTGGACTCATTAGAATGGAAGAGGAAGGCAAACCCCAGGACTTTGGGCTTCCAAGTTTTTGTCCAATACTGGCATTGAAATCCTAATCACTGGACTTTTACTGCTGAGTGTGGGCCTGCAGTGACCACAGACGGCCACTAGTTGTGCTGTTGAGATTCTAGTTCTGCAGCTTTGCTAAATGTCAAGACTTTTGCTTTTTCAGCTCATTAAAAAAAAAACATAGTAGGGTGGACATGCTTATATATAAAAAAAGGTTTGACAATGAAGTTAGCTGGTAGCAACCTTCGTTAAATATCAGTAACTTAAATGGTATCGTTTGTCATTTGTCAAATATTGCTACTGAATATTTCTAAGAACAGTTAAAAGATCAAGTTGAAGTTTAGAAAGCATTGTGATTGAACTTAATAATTCACTGCCAGGACAGGGGTAATGTACGCTTTTTTTTCTCTTGAAGAAGAAAAAAAACAAAACAAAACATGGGATCATCTTGAAATAAGTGGTTGAGGCTTGAGGATTAAGTAAAAACCGAACCTTAAAACTCATACGAGAGAATGTACGCTTAATCGGATGCCTTTGAACCAGGCCTTTAGACGAGACTCCTTCTATTTAGGCAACAGAAGTGGGAAGATCTGGTTTTGTTTTTGCTTTTTTTTATATATTTATGTGATCTCTTAAGAAAATCATTGCCTAAAAAAACAGCCAGGTTTAATGAAAAAACAAAATCAAAAAAAAAAAAAAAAACGAGGAAAACTGTGTTTCAGTGAGGTGTCCTCCTTGTAGCGGAGAAACAACCAACAGAAGATGCCTTTTTTTGCCTCCGTCTTTCTGAATGTGAACTGTGAGAGCAGACGTCGACTCACCACAGTCTTACTGTAGCCTAGAGAAAAATGATGCAACACTCACTCAAGCCTATATCTGTATCTGTCCAAGCCCCACCCCCCCGAGGACAAGACCCCG
>JAPQRQ010000026.1:1925032-1944814 GCA_037367365.1 Apogon talboti | reverse complement strand
AATAATAATAATAAACATTACAATTACAATAGGGCCTTCGCAGGCCATTGCATGGCCACTGCTCGGGCCCTAATGAAGTGTAAGATGCAGGAAAATGTAAATGTGTTGTCCTCCTATGCAGATGTAGGGTCTCTAGAGGTGAAGTTAAGGATAAATGTCTCTAATTTAGCTTCAGTGCCTCCATCCATTTCTGATAAATGAGTGTAACAGTGAATAAACTCCTGTGTTTCACCATCAGGCCGTTAAATTAACTCTGTGTAAATGTCACGTCTATAAATAGTGTGTTTTTTCCTCAGACCTTCTACATCACACATCTCCACTCAGTTTTAACACCAACCCAAACTCCAGCCCCGACGTGACCGCGCAGGCGTGGCTCTGCTGCTCGTGCCCGCCACCCCTCCCCCTCCGCCGTGAACTCCAAACCCGGCGGCGCGCTCCCGACAGCTAATTCATTGTATGAGATTGAAGACGGAGGAAGCGGCTCAGCTCCGGCAAACAGCGAAAACCCCGCACGCTACGCACACAAACTGCAGGTAAACTACTTTATTGGGATACGGTGTTGTTTTAGAGTGTTGGTTGTGAGCGTGCGGAAGGTTTAATAGCGAAGAGGGTTATTTTTTAAAGTTATCCGGTGCTCCGAGAGGCCGTGTTAGCGACGCTACGAAGCTAGCATCGGTTAGCCTTCCTGCGCCGACCGAAGCTAGCATCGGTTATCTACGTTAGTCTACCTCCACCGACCCGAATACGAAGCCGCTTCCGCACTTGCCGCACAGTGACACTGGGGGAAACTGCCCTGCTCTGTCCCGAGACTCTCTCCCACCCATCAGGCTCTGATAATGACTGCTGGCTCTCTGTAAAACTTAACCAAAGCGTCTTAATCCCCCCGTGTATTGGTCTAGACCGGCGGCCGAACAATGAGCCTCTTTCCCGGCTTGCTTCTGCTGACCAGGCGGGTCCGCACTTCGGAAACAGTTGGTTCTTTAACCCGGCGCCTCGTCCCGGGTTATCGGGGGTGTAAATTGTGTCCCCGGGGCCTGTCATGCTGGATGCGGGCCTGGGAGTGTACTGAGTGCGGGTGTGTTAAGTTTGGACCGGGGCCACCCACCCATTCTTCCACTGCGGACACACTGGCCATCTGTTGCCTGTGTGATGACGCCATCTTTCTGGTGACCCACCCAGTCAGAGCTGCCTTAAAAACAATGTTTGACTTCACACCGAGGGATCCACGGACACATCTACCAACGTCTATTCGACCGGTCTCCTATCTGTACAGACGTTTCAGTCAGAGGAGGATTATTATAGTTAAATGGTATTTAAATCCAGTTCCAGGTGTTAAAATGATGATTACTACTTTTCCATTATGATACTTACATTGTACATGTGGTTTATTTTGTGCGTCCTCATCCTAAAACACTTTCATGTCTCCGTTTTCTGTTGTTTTACTTAATTTTACCCATTTTGATGCAACACTTAAAACTAATTGTTTAGATTGTACCCTTAGATTATGTTATGATGAGAATTTAGATTATGTTCATTTATTGTTATTTGTAGGTGTGTGTTTTGTCTTGGTATAGGTCTTGTTGGATGTTTTCTGAACCAAAAACCAGATTTTAAACCGGAAGGAAATCGCGATTTGACATTTATCACAGTAATGACAGCATTGAGTTATATGGAAACATTTGACCATTTCGCCAACTATAATTAAAAGTAGAAATTATATTTCAAGATGGCTGCAGCTTTGGTTGTACTTACCATAACTAAACTAACTTAAGGTTTTCAGTGGTTTCACTGTATTTTCAGCAGACTTAAGTGTACAGATGGGGCTTGTTGGGTCTCTTTGCTTTCTGTTTTTTTATGCTTACCTGTTCTAAAAATGTAGATAAACCTAATTCACTCTTAATAATGAAGTATTTACCTGCACCATGGGCTGGCTGATTCACCCAAAGATATGAACACGGTGAAAGTTTTTATCAGTTTATAGAGTTGATTATCATGATAAATGTGAAATAATTAATCATCAGGAAATAAAAAGTCACTTTTCTGGTCCTAAACTCTGGTCAAAATGTTCTTATCAGATACTGAAATCCAAGTAGTATCAGTCAGGTGTTTTTCCTGTAATAATTCTGTCACAGACATTCTATTGCTTAGCTGTTAAAATGTCTTGACATGAACCCAAATAGATTGGACACCAAACATATCTTCATGTCAACTCCATCTAACAGGCGTTCTGGTGTTAACTGTCCAAAATTATACACTGCAGAGTGTTTTGGAAGGTAATTTTGGCTGTGGATTGTGAGTTATTGGGCTTCATCAGAAGGAGCTAATTGATTGACAGGCGTATTTGGGTTGATTGACAGTTAATTATCAGTATAGACATCTTCAGCAGCTCTAGCACATCATTTTTCCTGATTTCTATGAATCTTGATGGGATTAAAAAAAGCGTTCAAATAGGATTGGATCCAGTAAAAGACATGACAGCTCCCTCTGCGGTGGTTGAGCTGCGTTTACAAACTGTTAAAACCTAAATCATATCCTGTCCTCCAACACAACATAAGAAGTTAAATTTAATCAAACTGCTAATCTCATGATTGTAGGTTTACGTCCAAATGCAGGTTTAACAGAGGCTGGACTCTGGTTTGTGGCCAGTTACAACCCTTCTCTCACTATATAATCCATAATTATCTACCCTTATTGTGCTCTTATTTTTCTAGAGGTAAGTGCTAAATAGGTGTTTTAGTTTTTAAAGTTTACATTTTTATTGTTTCTTTATTTTGGTTTTAACACATGGAATGACAGTGGGACTGAAAGTGTTAGTTTGGTCCAGGGTGGTGGGTCTTAGAACCAGTCCATTTCCTTCGTTTTTGACTAAATTCAGCCTCTTTCAGTCTTTCCATTCTCATCTGTCTCTGAGGTGTTTGGCTTTTTCATGGTCTGATACACTTGATCATCTTTTTTGTGGTAAATCTGTTCACAAAACATTTATAAGCACGAGGAAATGGTTGGAAATCAAGACCCGTACTTGAATGTTAATATTGTACATCTTGTGTAAGATGGAATTTCAGACGATTTTGCATTTGCATACCACTTTAGTGTTACAGCTAAACTTGGAAATGTCTAAAACAGGGCTGTCACACTCATTTTAGTTCAGGTTCCACATTTAGCCCAATATGACCTCAGGTGGGCTGGACCAATAAAATAAAAGAGTAAACTAAAAAGAATACGCCAAAGTTTTCTTTGTTTTAGTGTGAAAGTGAAAATGTTTTCTGAAAATGTGAATAACCTGAACAACCATCTACACTGTGGAAAAAAATGAGTTCAATTTCACCAAGATTATGCAGCTCATTATTACAAGTTAGAGATCAGTTGATCTAAAAATGCAGAAAACATTTGCATCAGGTGTTACGGTCTTAAAATTGCTTTTCATTTTCTTGGGAAATTTCAGTTTTTGCATATTTGTTCAGGTTATTCACATTTTATTGTGACAAGATAGTTTGTAAATGTGAACATTTTCATATGTAATCTTACTTTGTCTTTATTTATAGGTTATTATGGTATTATTTTACTTCAGATCACATTGAGTTGTGTGTGGCCCCTGAACATCCTTGGCTATTAATATTTTAATTGTAATTTTTGCATTTCTGAATTTCATTCTGCAAGCCAGATTAGACCATTTGGCAGGCCGGTTTTGGCCCGCGGGCCGTATGTTGACTCTCCTGGTCTACCACATCCCCATGTCTCCTAACAGGATGTCAAAGCGTGTCCACCTGCCTGCATTCATAAGGACATATTTAGCATAATGTCTCTTTTAATGACTCCTGTGGGGTTGATAAGATGTTTCCCTTTTACAACATAGGATTGATTCTAAGTTTCACCGCCCCCAGAAAAACATGTCAGGTGGCAGAGTAAAGACAGCTGCCAACTTCCTGTCAAAAAGTGAAATATTCATCAGCCGACGGTCGGTTTAACCATCATTAAGGCAGAGCGAGCACCGCAGCTTGAACAGTGTGTGGGGTGTTTCCTGGCGTCTACTCAGAACAGGCTTTAGACGAGGCAGTTGTCAGTGGAGGGTTTTTCTAAAGGACAAGACGGTGAATCATCAAGCTCACAGCCACCGTTTTTATTATTAATAATACATTTACAGTTGTGTCATGCAAGGAAACAAAGCAGTGGGATGTTTGGCTTTACACTTGACTGATCAAATCAAATACATTTAAGTACTTAGGAGTGGGTTTGACAGGCAGGCCTGATGTCCAGAACATGGGCTTTGACGTGGTGACAGTTATTGTGCAGGTTATTACACTTAAAAATCCCAAATTGGAAGACGCTGTTTGACAGAGGAGTCTTTGTGTAAAGAGAAGTGTGGTTCAGTTTGGATGCATATTCCGGGTTCAGACAAAGGACAGAGTTTTCAAGTAAAAACCCTGATATTCACCAGGAAATATTCAGTTATTACTTAACCCTTAAAGACCCAGCGCTACTTTTATGGCAGTTCCCAAATGAATTTTTCTCTATTTAACCTTTTTGAAGCGGTTTCTCACCCTTTAAAATGGTAAATGGACTTGCATAGCATTTTTTATTTTTAGTCATTTATAACATTATTCTCTGTATTTTGTGTTTTATCAGTGAAAATCAGGTATTTTCCTATATTTAATTTACTGATCCTGTAGATGTTCATAAAAGAACAGAGTAAAGTTGAGGGTTATCATATTAGAAACAGAAAAAACTGAAGATAAAGTGACTTTCAGAGAATTGTGTCCATCCACTGTCACTGATCCAACTCCATGGGTTTTACTGGTGGTAGTTCAGTGAAGTTCTTGTTTCAACTTGTTTTTGAAATGCAGCTGGACCATGTCAACTCATGATGGACATTGGTGTGAATGTAGATGTGGTTCAACGTCTACATGTCTTCAGATAACTGAGAAAACCCGGTGGAAACTGGGACTCACTCAGAGTTAAATTATCTGAGGAGGGTGAAGCTGCTTTGTCAGAACTTCAGTTAATGTGTTCTTCAGATGGAGTGGAGTTTGTTCAAAGTGTGAATCAGACTTTTAATGAGGCTGCCTGTCGTCTCCTGTTGTTTTCCTCTGTGGTGTTTATCAGCGTCTGTCCCTCTGTTCCTGATGGGGTAATCCCTGTGTCTCTGCTTATCTGCCGTCTGTCTCTTTTAATTTCATCTCCGAGCGTCCTGCTGATGGACATGCAGGTGGAGGTGTGCATGTGGACTCTGGTTTTGGTTGTGAACGTGGATTATAATCAGTGGTGGAAGTCACATCACAAACAGGTTATTACAGCAGAAGCACAACTGGACAACTGGTCTCTTAAAGAGTTTGTACTTTACACACAACTTATAGTTTTTGGTGATGTCTGATGGTGTCCACAGGCTGTACCTGGTCTTTATATACACTATATGGGCAAAACTACTGGGACACATCATGTCTACAGCTGTAAGATGTCCTGTTGATGCTGATTTGAGATATAAACCTCAATTTTTACTTAAAGTTGAATGAAAAGAAACACCTGAATTCAACGTGTCCACATACTTTTGTCCATATAATGTATGCATGTTATATTTTTCGAGGAGGATCTGTTGGCCATTGACCAAGTCGTCTGGCAGGTACAGAATGACTAACATGTTCTCAGCATCTCAGGATGATGATAATGTGTGTGGCTGGTGTTATTTCACAGCCTCTGTGCTGTACCAACGTTGTTAAGAGGGAAAAGCTTAGAGATGTTACATGAAATGGTGCACTCAGACCAGGCTGAAACTGCACTTTGATTTTGTATTTTTTGTTCACGATTGCGGATTTATTTATTTATTTTTTCGTGAATCCATTTGAAAGTTTGCAAACATATCTGTCTGGTTGTAAAAGTGAGTAAAATGCTTACGTTGTCTGTAGTGGGAGTATCCTCACAGACGGGCGTGGGTGTGACCTGTGTCCACATTTATCGTTGGACTTCCTCTGCTCTTTGAGAACTGGAGGTCATCCAGTTCAGACACAACAACTCCTGAGACTAATGGACATTTTCCCGTTGTGTTGCCCTGATAAATATCTTGTTTTGTCTAGAATATGTCCCACTATAGCAGGGATGTCAAACTCATTTTCTTTCAGGTTCCACATTCAGTCCAATTTGATCTACAGTGGGTTGAACCAGTAAAATAATAGCATAATACCTGACATAACTTTGTGAAAATATTTACATTTACAAACTATCCTTTGCCAAAAAAGATGTGAATAACCTGAAGAAACTGAAATTTCTTTAGAAAAATAAGTGCAATTTTACCAATATTCTGCCTCCACTTATCATTTCTACATGTGCATTACAGATCCGATGTACAAAGGCACAAAACAGGCAGAATATTGTTAAATTTGCACTTAATTTTCTTTAAACATTTCAGGTTGTTCATATTTGTTCAGGTTATTTACATTGTATTGTTAAAGGATAGTTTGTTAATGTAAGTATTTTCAAAGTGTAATACCAATTTTTCATATTAAGCCAAGTAGACACTTTGTACTTTTCATTACTTATAGAATATAATGTTATTCTTATAGATCATATTGGTCTATATATGGAACCTGAACTAAACCACTTCAACATCCTTGGCTGTTAATATCTTCAGTGTAATTTTTGTATTTTGCTAAATCATCCTGCGGGCTGGACTGGAACCTTAGGTGGGCCTGTTTTGACCCACAGGCTGCATGTTGGACACCCCTGTACTACAGTGTTTTAGAGTCTTATGTTGTATCTATAATCTGATGGAAACTAGGAGTTGCCAGGACTCCTGTTGTTGACCATAACTCAGTGTTTGTAATGAGCTGTTAATAGAGTCCTAAGTGGATTCTTTAGAAACGAGGACACGTTTTTATTCCCCCTTTTTAGCCGCTGGTCAACGGTTTCAAACACTGACCACAAACCTACGTCAGCTCCCCCTCCAGGCTACGACTGCCCCCGTTTTTGTCTTTCTTTTTCCTCAAGCGTGGCGGGTGTAATCATTTTTGACACTGTCCTACTTTGACTGTTCATCTACCATTTATAGGATTCTCAAAGCCTCCATGGAGCTCAGGGTCAGAAGCTAGTTAGAAACGATAAAAACACTGAGATGGAGTCAGTTTTATTAAACCGTAGGTAATAAATCACTTGAACCACTGGAGATACTTCAGTCTGTGTTTTAATCAGGTTCACATTGAATAATTGAGTTTAGAACGCAATAGTTGGTCGATTTGCAGATTAATTTGAGCAAAAAAGATCTTAAACCTTTTACTCTGGAATGGAAATGTCCACATTGTCCATATTGAAGCTTCATAAAAATTGGTTTTGATACTTCTTTAATGTGTATCTGTAAATAAACGGAATAATTCTGTTTTTATTGCACTTGTAAGAGACACTTTCTGTGTAAATCATTCATAACTTGTTTAATTCAGTTTCTACACAAAATGCCTCACAGATTAATTATTTAAATAAATAATTGCTAAAGAAATAATCTAAGGGTTGATGGATTTTGTTGTCATTAAAAAAGGAGATGTAGCAGATGTATATTTGCAGTAAAAATGAAAATCTTTCAGGTTTGAATGGTCCAACACTAACATTACTGAAATGTTCAAGTAAAACGGTGAGTTAACAGTCAACTTCCCATTCTCACTACTACATATAATACAGCATTTTATTTTATAAGAAAATACAGATAAAAGTGCAGTATTTAAGTCATTAGTTGCAGCCTTAATGTTATTTAAGTTACATGTAACGTGCACAAACTTTAGAAGATTGGTCTAAAAGTAAAGCGAGTAAATGTTTAGTCAAACCACTGAATGTTCTGTTAAATCTGGGATGCGATGTAAACAGTATATGGTTGATAACAGGAGCTGAATCAACCCACTGCTGTGTGGACAAAATATGAAACAAACCTCAGGGGGAGGAAGGCGGAGCGGCTGAATCTAAATCCATCTTTGTGCTGCAGTAAACTCTACATATTCACCTCCACTGAAGGTGATGTAGAGATGCACACCGCCCACTGCATTATAATGGAACTGAACCCCAAACCTGGGACCACAGGGACATGAAATAAGTAGAACACCTCAGATGATAGTGGAGAATGTGGGCGTTGGCCGTCCATGCATCCACATGGTAGTACATCCCTGGAGTTGACAAACTAAAATATGAGCAGCGATGCTTCAAGGGTCTGTTTTCAGGAGGTCAAAACGGCACAGTACTGTGATCACTGGGTGAAAATGTTATCTGTTTTAACACCGGAATGCATGAGTGTGGCTTTGAATGGTGACTTTGTCTGATTTTCAGGTTTTTGAGCTTTTTGTTCATTCTAACAGTTGAGTCTTTCCAGAGATGATTCTTTTCTGTTGGTGTCAAACCGTTTTGGAAGGACAGTCAGTATCAGAATCATCTTTATTTGCCAAGTAAACAAAAACAAGGAATTCTTTGCCGGTAGATGTTGTCTCTCTTGTAAATTATAAATATAAGATATAACTTTACAAAATGCAGGAAAAGTAAAACAAAAAAAAGAAACTCTATACATGAGGACCCTGCATCAACTTCTGTACAGTTTAGTGCATTTTTTGGTGCAAAGAGGGAGTTAACACACAGTTTAAACCATGGATGTAAAATGTGGTCCGTGGACCGAAACAGGCCCGCCAAAGGTTCCAATCCAGCCCATGGGATGAATTTGCAAAGTGCAAAAATTACATTGAAGATATTAGCAATCAAGGATGTTGAACTGGTTTTAGTTCAGGTTCCACATACAGACCAATGTGATCTCAAGTAAAATAACATAATAACCTATAAATAATAATGACTCCAAATTTTCATCTTGGTTTACTGTGAAATATCACATAATGCCTATAAATAATGGCAGCTACAATTTTTTTTTATCTCTAAATGTAAAAAAAACCTGTTAAATTAGGAAAATATTTACATTAACAAACTATCCTTTAACAATTAAATGTGAATAACCTGTTTTTTCAAGTTATTCACATCGTTTTTGTTTGGGTAGTTTATAAATTTAAATATTTTCACAATTTAATGGGGGTTTTTTGCACAAAAACAAAGACAAATTTTCAGTTGTGATTATTTTAGGTCTTAATTTTACTGGTCTGACCCACTGGAGATTAAATTGTGCTGAATGTGGGACTTGAACTGAGTGAGTTTCACGTCCCTGCGTCAAACCGTTAGCCTGTTCTTAGTCCAACTATCAATGTTATATCTGCCATTCAAAACCCACCACAAGTCGACCTCTAGCCTCCACCTGTGCTGAGTTATTACCCCAGAAGACGTAGTCCACACCCAATGGATGGAGCAGAGATGCTCTTGGCCACGCCTCCAGGTCACTATGGTGACGGCCGAGGACAGTGATGTGATTGACAGTGGATGCTGATCCCTCTGAGCTCATGGAGGAAACGGCGCTGAGTGATATGATTTATGACGGTCTGTGTGTGAGGTCCTGTTGTCCTTGGACAGCCAGTAAATCCACAGTGCATGCACTGTGCTGGTGTGAGCGTTGGGGTCTCTGCGGCAGCACTGCCATGACAAATGAGGTGTGTTTGATGTGTACTTGTGTGAATAACGTATCTGTATTCTACACCCTAAAACTTTGTATGGGCTTTTCTGTGCAGTTCCTGTTCATGTATGAAAGGAAACGGCTGCTTTCTTGTGCCCTGAATTTTAATCAGGCTCTGTTGGAAATGTAAATGCAGCCTTTCTAATCTAAATATAGAGTGTTTACTGGTTTGTTAGGGTTTGAGTCTGAGAAGGAAGATGAAATTATTGTAGATGCTGCTTTGAATGTGACTGCTACTAACATGGATAGATCAGGGCTGTGGTTGGACCGTTGTCTCCTCATATTCTAAACTGTTCACAGGTAAAGGATCCAATAACGTGTGTATCTATTTATACATTTTTCAGAATAGAACTAGTGGTTTCACCTACTATGAAGAGTCTAATATACCACAAATGGAATGTACTGGTTTTAATGGATAATACCTTGATTCCACTGGTTGTTTGGAGCTTTTGACCCATTGACTCTGATGCTAAATCTCAAACAAAAAACAGTTTACTTTGTCTACCTCCATTTTTCTGTCTGTCCTGGACACTGTCACACAGGTTATATGGGCAAAAAGAACTGATTCATTGTAACCAGAGATAAAACATCACCAATATTATTACTTGGTTTCCACTCATCATTAAAAAATACACTTAAGACCAATAATCTGACATTTACGCCTTTAAAATGTCTAAAATATGATATGGACAGATTAAATCTGCTAAATCTTACATATTTTATTACAGTGAATTGAAAACAAATGACTAAAGTGCAGTTATCTGATGTTTGCCATGTATAATAGTGTTATTCCACATATATATATTGGTTTATGTCCATTTATCCAGTAGATTTTTAAATGTTCTAGTAAATAGAAACTGTGAAGTCAATGTATTGTAATGTACAGACAGTGTTTGGCTCTGACAAAAACATTCCTTTGGACTTCAACCCATTCTATCATTAATTTTCATTACTTCATGTTTAGACCATACACTGTATCTATGAAACTACAGACAACCAGCATTTGGACTGAACTTATATTTTTTAGTGACTCAAACTGGTGAAGTTTCACTACTTTGGAGGTTTTTTTACTCGTAGACCAGTGTTCTTAAAACTTTACACCACTGCTCTTAACCAACTGAAACTTCACGCCACTGTTTTCCCCCTTCCCCCTAACTTTCCTCAGTGGGTGAGTCGGTCGTCTTACACCCACACTGACTCATCTGTTGGCTGTTTTACTGACATCAGTTTATTCCTGGAACTTCTGCTGCATTGTACTTCCTTTTAGCTCGGTGCATTGCATTTTTAGTTTCTGTCTGTTAAGTCGTGTAAAGGCTGAGCAGAAACCTCAGCTCCTCCACCCTCACACCACGTCACCGCACCAACCTACGATGAGTGTACACTATGTGGACAAAAGTATGTGGACATGTTGAATTCTAACAGGGGTCTGGGAAACAAAACAATAATAACAAAGTTTTATATTGGGATGAATATCATTGCATTGCCCATATACTGTACCCAGAAAACAGTGGGTTTGAGTCCACCAGGTGCTCAGTCTTCTAATCACATCCGATCAGGTTTTAAGGGGCAATAATTAACGTTTGGACGGTATAGTTTGCAGTGAAGACAGAAATCTCGTTGTAAAAGTTTAGTTCAACTCCAGCTCAAAACTTCTGTGAAATGCCCTAAAGCATGTGTTTAATTAAAAGAACATTTTTCAACCATGTCATAAAATAGAGTAAAACTTAAATTAAATTCCTAAGTTTTGATTGATGATCTTTTAAAGGAATTACAAAGAAAGTAAGATTAGAAAGCCCTGCTCCTGTCTGTGTGCTCAGAGTAATGTCCATGACTTCCAGGACGTCTCAGCTTCACCGTCCTCAACCTTTTGTTCCTCCACTTCCAAACGGACACCTGTTCTTTACAGCCACGTGTGCTGTTATGAAATACACCCCACGGCGATTCATTTAATCTCCATTCTCATTTCAAGGAAAAGGCATTAATCATAAGTTTGAAGAGTGGTATCTGAGCTCCATTAATCATGAGTCCAACACCCAGAGGTTCAACCTCTGGTGCAGATGCAGAGCTGGTCTGCAGCTGTGGTTGAAGGTGTTGAACTGTGTGTTGCATCTGCACATCACAGAATGTCACACACAGACCTGGTACGAAATTAGACAACCATTGGAAGAGGAGGCTTAGTGTTTTTGTGTTTGTTTGTTAGAGAGGTAATTGCCTGATTTGAGCTGGATAAATATGAATGTCTTCTGGTTTCTTTCTTCCTGTTTGACAGTAAACACCTTTTCACCATTTTGACAGTTTTTCATCAAACAATAATTGATTAACTGATAAATCTGCAGTGAAAATAATCTTTAGTTGTAACCTTAGTCATACAGGACTCTGGTCTTTTATTTTCTCAGTCGACTCTTTGAAGATCACACATATTTAATGGAAACTGTGGCTAAAGATGTCATCTTCCAACCACAGTTTTCAAAAGAGGACAACTAAATAAAACCATCAGTAAATAATGCAGTATAATCTAAAATAGCACTGCTCTGAAAATCAGCTTCCTGTTCATTCAGTCACATTTGATGTGAGGCGTTCTTTCATTGAGCACTTTTCAGCTTATTAAATTTTCTTTCCTAATACTTGAAAAAGTAAAACTAACACTAATAAAGAGTGAAACTAAAGCTAACACTTAATGAAAAATAAAACTAAAGCAATGCTAAATAAGAATAAAACTGAAGCTAACACTAATTAAGCGTGAAATTAAAGCTAACACTAAATAATAGCAAAACTAAAGCTAAATAAAACTAACGCTAAATAAAACTAAAGCTAGCACTAAATAAAGGTAATGCTAAATAAAACTCAAGCCAACATTAAATAAGAATAAAACTAAACCTCTCCAAATGGACTAAACTAAGTGAATTCAGAACCTAGACTAAAACTAGATTCTCACCGTTAATCCTGGTTTTATAACAGTTTATTGATCTTCTGCTGTTGCACGTCATCTGAATGTCTTTGCTCTTTCCCACGATGCCTTGCTCATGACCTTTGACCTCCTGCTCTTGCAGGGATGGCAGCCATCCGTAAGAAGCTGGTCATAGTGGGAGACGGAGCCTGTGGGAAGACCTGTCTGCTGATCGTCTTCAGTAAGGACCAGTTCCCCGAGGTCTACGTCCCCACCGTGTTTGAGAACTATGTCGCCGACATCGAGGTCGACAGCAAACAGGTAAGAAATGAAGGAATTCAACCCACAGCACTTCTCTGGGTTGTTATACACACTAAATGGACCAAAGTATATGGACACTTTGAATGGGATACAAAACAATAATATATTTAAATTGTTATCCTGTTAGCAAAGAAATACCTGAATTCAACGTGTCCACATACTTTTGTCCATATAGTGAATAAGTGAATGAACAGGAAGTCATGGAACATTTGGGCCCGTTCTCAGACGACTGACTCATATTGTTACTGCTCGTAACTGTCACAACACATGCATGATCCCCTTGGTCTCGGGACCAGTTTTTTTCCTGGTACTTCATCAGGCTCAGCTCTTTAATTCTACCTTCAGGGTTTTTTAAGCTCGTGTTGATAAAAGTGTGCAGCTCCATTTTCACATCTCCCTCACCCTGCAGCTTGTCTCCAACCACAGATGGCTCGTGTAGAAGGACTTTATATACAGGGTTTGTACGGGTTATTGAAATCCTTGAAAATGCTTAAATTGCAGTGTTGTGTTTTCAAGGTCTGAAATGTGCTTGAATTTTAGTTTAAATGCTCGAAAGTGCTTGAAATTATAGCTCTAATGTGATTTATTTATTTTTAATATGAACTCTGCCAGATTAGATGCCAAAGCTACAGAAGTGAAACATTTTTAAAAATAAAACTTGAATAAATAAATCTGTGCTCATGTTACTCATTGTCAGCTTAATCGAAGTTATTGTCAGTATTATGTTTCGTATCCAAACATATTTTGGGTCTAAATGTCCTGTGGAGCTCCATCAGATCTGCATCTACACATCCTGACCTCCTTTTGGGTTAATGGGATTCTGGGACGTCGAGTCTTTATTGGCTGTTTGATTTCTACCTCTCCATGTTGCCGAGGACGACCAGGGCCACTTCTGGTCTCGTCACACTTTCCTGAACCACTTGATCTAGTTTCTTTTCCTCTTTTAGCTCTGTAGCCTGTTCAGTGTCTTCACAGGACAAATAGGACAAAAAAAATCTGGGTCATCGTATTTAATGAGAATTATTGATCTGAATTTTAAGCTTTAAAATGTATTAAATGATGTAGAAGCTGGATTATTTCTGGTCTGATACTGATGTTGAAGGTTGAAAATAGTTGCTGTGTTACATGTTCAGACCGTTGCCAGTGTTGCGTAATGGTATAATGGTTTTTATAAGGATATAGGATAAAAACAGATGACAAATTTAAGGAAAACTAAAGTGTCCTGGTATTTTCAGTAGTAACCACTATGTCAATATCCAACAACTAATCCAAAAAATAGTCTATAGTTATTTCTGTGAGTGATTCTTATTGATTTATAACATCCTATACCTGTTAAAAGAGACATTTTCTGACTCTTTTATTGCAAAAACAACATAATGAAATGTCTGTGGCCTGTTATCATGGTAGTCCTTATAGGGATAATGTGGGTCATGACCTTGACCAACTGGGGGTCCTACTGTGTCTCCTCCTTGTCGTTGGTTTCCTCCCATCATCCTCTCCATTGGGTTCCAGGTGGAGCTGGCCCTGTGGGACACCGCCGGGCAGGAGGACTATGACCGCCTCCGACCGCTGTCGTATCCAGACACCGACGTCATCCTCATGTGTTTCTCCATAGACAGCCCCGACAGTTTGGGTGAGTGTGAACACACGCACACCAGAACAAACCCCGTGTCCGTTTGTCTTAGTGTTCATCAGACGCTCATGTGTTCATCCTGTTGTGACTCAGTGTTGGTTCAGTTCCTCATAATGAAGGATTTGTCTCTACAACCACCAGTCATGGCTTCCCCTGTATCATAATGATTATGGAAATGGCTTTACATAAAACAAGATAAAACTGCAGATAATTAAAATGTCAGACATGAATTAAGCCCAATACATCAGAGGAAAATGTGAGTTCCAGCTGTAATAAAACAAAAGATTATTGTACCGAAGCTCCAGTTTTACATGAACACTCTTCAGCCCCACGTTTTGCATTTAAAGCATCTTTTTTTGCTGACGAAGTAAGAGGTTTTTAACACTTTACAACGCTTCTGCAGATACAGAAGCTTTTCTCTGAGCCTCATTATCTTTTTGCAGGGGCTCATTTTAAACTTTAATTGCAGAGTTAAATGTTCTTCTGATTTATCTGTGCTAAAGTTGAGCTCTATCAAGTAGCTCCTGTTGTCATTTTGGATGGTTTTGTAAATGTAACAACAATAACATACACTCGCATAGAACAGAACCTAACAACCTCGCACATTCAACTGGGGGTTGATTCAGTAGAACAGGATGCTGACATACAGGGACACTGGAACTATTGGAACTGTTCACTGTTAGATGCATTTGTTCAGTCATTGGGTCTCATTTCACATCAGACCACGTTTTAACAGTTAAATAATGGCGTCTTGTGTTAGATTGAATTATTCTGATGATCCTGGACTTGTCATCTTCAGAAAACATTCCAGAGAAATGGACTCCGGAGGTGAAACACTTCTGTCCCAACGTTCCCATCATCCTCGTAGGAAACAAGAAAGACCTGCGTAACGATGAACACACGCGCCGGGAACTGGCCAAGATGAAGCAGGTACGGCGGGTTCCATTTAGAATCTGGGTTTAAGGACAGTTTATCTGGTGATTCAGAATAATTAGAGGTAACAATGAGGCTTTTGACCTGTTGAGTTCAGATACTGGGTTTGTTTAACAGCTCCTATAAAACATGAAGGTTGTTTCTGACGTGATTCTGGTAAAGTTTGGAAACTACTTTATGTTTGCCAAAAGTGGCCCACCAAAGGGTCTAATCAGGCCCATGGGATGAATATGTGAAATGCAAACATGACACTGAAGATGACGTAAAAATCGTTTTAGTTCATGTTCCACATACAGAACCATTATGATCTAAAGTGGGTCAGACCAGTAAAATACAATCATAATAATGTATAAATAATGACAACTACAAAATGTTCTTTTTTTAGTGTAAAAAAGTAAATTTACGTGAAAATGTTTGTATTTACAAACTATCCTTTTTTTAAAAAAAAAAAAAAAAAGTGAATAACTTGAACAAATATGAACAACCTGAAATACCTTAGATGTAAACGGACCAATATTCTGTCTGTTATTAAATGTTGTGTGTTTGTAGATCCACTGTGATCTGTACGTTATAATGAACCTGGAAATGATCAACTGAGGCAGAATGTTGTTACAATGGCACTTATTTTTCTTAAACATCAGGTTTTTTGTGATCATGTTCATGCATTCACATTTTTAAAGGAAACTTTATAGATGTAAACATTTTCATCATGTCATTTAATTTTTTTTTTTCGTGTTATTTACTGTTTCGGCCCATTTGAGATCATACTGGTCTGAAGGTGAAACCTGACATAGAATGAGTTTGACCTATGACATTCACCAAGCATCGGCTCTTCACAACTCTTCAACATGAACTGGGGTTTTCAGTGTAAATCATTTCCCACCAGTGGATCCATGTCCGATCTGAAAAAGAACCGTTTTGTGACTCGGTCCAGTTCAAACCTGACTGTCTGTTTCCTCCTTGTCCAATAGGAGCCTGTGAAGCCAGAGGAGGGTCGGGACATGGCCAATCGGATCGCAGCGTTCGGTTACATGGAGTGTTCCGCCAAGACCAAGGACGGCGTGCGGGAGGTGTTTGAGATGGCCACCAGGGCGGCGCTGCAGGCCCGCCGCGGAAAGAAGAGCAGTAAATGTGCGCTGCTGTAAAAACGCCCTCATATTTGGACTGTTTTTACCCGGGTCAGGGCTGCAGGTCCGGGGTCAGGGGTCAGGGAGGGGGAGGGGAGGAAAAGAGTGCAGTAAACGACCACCGCTGTTTGTGGACTGAATTTACCCTGGGACTGGACGAAGGGGGAGGGGCAGGGGGCGGAGCCAAGAGGAGACCCACAGCGGCATGGATGGACGAGGGTAAACGGACGCCGCCGGAAACCAACGCCATCAGACTAATACCCACAGGTGTGACCCACGTGGGATGACGGACAGGTGACGGGACTGGACGAACGCCACCAGGAACCTGAAAATGACCAACCAGGGGGCGGGTCTTCAGTCGGTTTATTTGCATAATGCCGGGTTCAGACAATGACTGTATCGAATCTGTGTAGAAATAAGGTTTTATCTTCAGAAAAGACATGAGTTTAACATAGAAAAGTTGAAATCGGACAGTTTGGAAGTGGATCAATGATGTAAAAGCAAACAGATTCAAACCGATGAAGAAAACGCATCGATTGTTTAACCCATAAAGACCCAGATCTAGAGTTCATGGTCTGGTCCAAATGAATTTCTCTGTACATTTTACCATTACCACGGTATTTATCATTATTACATTATACTTAGTGTAGATATATATAGTACAAACAATAAATAACGCTGCTCCTGATATTGTTACTGTAAGTCAATTTAAAATAATACTTTGCAGAGCTAAAAATAATTACATCTGTAGCATTTTTGAGTGAAAATCATGTATTTTCCTTTTATGTGTAGTTAATTTACTGCCCATGTAGGTGTTAACAAAAGTTCAGTGTCAATTCAAAGGTTATTATAATATATTAAAACAGAGAAAATGGAAGAAAGCAGCAAAATACACCATTAATTCAAATTCATGAATGATGATTCGTTCGTTGGGTTTAATTGATCCAGCGGTGTGTCCATGTTCACTACAGACACTATGGATGCAATGTTATTATTTACATGTATTGATAGGATTAATGGATAAAAAGTTCTTCATGTTTGTTTTAGGTTTTTCTTTAAGGGTTAAAACACTGTCATTAATATAAATAATACAAAAGTCAGGTTTTCTTCAGTTTCTTCTGTTTCTGATATAATAATCCTCAACTTTAATCTGAGCTTTAATGAACATCTACATGATCAGTGAATTAAATATAGGAAAATACCTGATTTACACTGGAGAAAATAGAGGATAATAGAATAAATGGTGATAAATCACTTAATAAAGGTTAAATAGAGAGGAAAAAGTCATTTGGGAAGTGCCCTAAAGTAGCTCTGGGTTTTTATGGGTTAATTTGGAGACTTCTGACTGAATCTTGACTGAAAAAAGGTTGATTTGTGATAAATTCACTGCCTTTTGTTTCTTAGTGATGACATAAATGAACCCGTTTACTTCGATAATGAACCGACCATGTATTAAAACCATCTGAGGTTGAGGACGTTAAAGCTGGAGGCTCCGCCCACACCTGGTCCTGGATCAGGTGGGTGTTGAAGCCCCGCCCCCAGACCCCATAGCCCCGCCCCCAGGCCCTCCCTCCCTCCTGCTCCACAGAGCTGACTGCTGGTGCTCATCTTCCCCCGGTGTCAGACCAGGACGAAGAGCGAGGAGGAGGAGGATGATGGAGATCACATGACACGATAAACAGCAGGAACACAACACGGACACTTTTTATAAGAAAAATGTCCCCTGTATTTGAAAGATAAGACCAGATGGTTTTATCGATGTCTGTGGACGTTTGTTTAAGGTAAAGGATTTTCTGACCTCAGTTCCCTTAATCTGACTATTTATGAGATGACTAGAACTGAAAAAAATCTGAGTTATTACATTTATCTCTTAAGTATTGACTAATAATCATAAGTGGATCCTGATTGATGATTGGACGAACGGTGTGTGCATTAAACACCATATTTGGTCGTATATTAAAACCTGCTCCATGTTCCCATCGGTTTATTTCAGTCGACTCTCCCAGTATTAGTCGACAGTGTTCAACCCTCCTCATCCTCCTTTTCCTCTTCTCCTTCTTCTTGGTCTGATGCGAGGGGCGGAGCCTGTTCCAGAAACTAGTCTTGTGTTTTTATACTTTTTAATTTCCTGCTTTAAAGTTTTAAAAAAATCCTAAATATGTTGTCTATCAGTATTTAAAAGTAGGAGGTGGAAGAGCAGGC
The DNA here is from genome assembly GCA_037367365.1 of Apogon talboti. NCBI lineage: Eukaryota > Metazoa > Chordata > Actinopteri > Kurtiformes > Apogonidae > Apogon > Apogon talboti. The sequence goes on along the minus strand of JAPQRQ010000026.1, from coordinate 1,926,146 downwards.
AGCGCTTACGTGTCGTCACTTTAGTTTATCCTTTCGTGCTTTTCCCGACGATTTAACGCCTGTTGATCATCGCTGTCGTCATGGCGATGGTGGGCGGCGGCCTCTACGACCACGTTGTGCTGGCTGTTTTTGTTTTTATTTTTCTGTTTGTTTGAAACGCAATGAAATCGGCCCCGAAAAGACAAAAGAAACAGAGGTCGTCGTCCTCATTCTGTACAAATCACCTTTTATTTCTAGTTTTTATTGTATTTTTAAAGCCTCATTTTGGGAAAAACTCGACTTAATCAGAGGAACAGGAAAAACACGCTGTATGCAAAAGTCTGTAAATATGATGTGGGTTTGTTCATACTAGACTACACACACGCACACACATACACACACACACACACAGGACTGGAAACTGTATTTGTAAACTAGCTTTGGTTTGTGTAATAAATTACTTTCTATAACACTCAGGGTCTGTTCAGTCATTGATCGAATGTGTTTTAGTTTTAACATGAGGTTTTTGGTCTGAAAACGAAGAAACGCCTTCATATGTAACATGAAAATACACACCTGGGTCAAAGGTCATGAAGAAATGAACTGTCTAGAACATGCAGAAAATACTAATACAGGACCTCACACACAAATGAGTAGCTCTAAGTGTTTTATGAAGAAAGATCATATTAAAAATAAATACATGCATACGCTTAAAAACAGTCAAAAGAATTTAACAAATCCAGTCTGGAGTTAAAATTATGAAAATGAAAACATGAAATGCAAAAAAGCAAATGAAAATGTTGAAATAAAATTTAAAAGTCAAAATATCTTAAAGTAGAAAAAAAAATCTAAAGCTCCAGTTACAACCAATAATATAAAACCTCAATACAAGAAAAATACAATTTACAAAATGTAAGAAAAGTAAAATAAAAAAACTATAAAAACAGATATCAGATTTGGTCCAAAATGTCTATAAGGTTAAAAAGTATATAAAAACTGAATATCCATCCATCTGACGGTTACAGTATTTAATTTAGTCATAATAAGTGTAGTTTAAATTCCAGTGTTGGGTAATCCCAGCTTCATAGAGTAAAAGTCCTGCCATGTATTGGTTCCAACCATTCACTGAACCAGC
>JAPQRQ010000026.1:1892045-1906278 GCA_037367365.1 Apogon talboti | reverse complement strand
ATAAGTCGCACCTGAGTATAAGTCGCAGGACCAGCCAAACTATGAAAAAAAGTGTGACTTATAGTCCGGAAAATACGGTATGTCATTCTGATTTACAGTTGTTTTTCATAATAAATATATATGATAAAAAATGCAAGTCTATTTTTTATTTTTTGCTATAACACATTGTTTTAATAATTTATTACATATAATAATGATAATTAATGGGAAGATACTAAGAGTTAAGTTCTTCCTGAAAAAAGGTGCAAAATAATTGGAAAAAAAGACTTTCTGACACTTTTATTGCAAAAACAACCAATGAATCTAGGCAGCCTGTTATAATGGTAGTCCTTATAGGGTTAACTGCGCTTCATTTTTCCGACAGCTGCAGTTATTCGTCTACTTCCTGTCTGGTGAAACATCTTCAAATATGCTGAATGTTTGTGGCTGGTCTCACTCCTTAATCTAAAGAAACTCTTTAAACCCTTTCAGATTTGCTGGTAAAAGCACGTATTTTCCAAATTGATTAATGTTTCAGTGATTCATTTATTTTTTTATGCTTGGACTTGGCTGTAGATCGTCAGGGGCTTTTTCATCAACCGAGAAAATAATGAAAATAAATGTACTTGGAGCTGTTCGTGACCAGTTTATTAAGGAACATATAGACAATGAGCCTCCCCGAATCATGTCGAAATGATGACTTCACCATCTGATTTTCATCCCAGGCTTTACTGTTTTCCACATCTTTTTGCAAAATGCTAAAGTCATATGTCAGATGTCGCCTTTTTATTCACTCTTTCCAATTACACAGTCTGTACGAAAGTATCTGTAAAGTGCATCATATCATGGTCGTCTGCTCTGGATTATTAAATGTCATTTTTACAGTAGTAATATAACACTGGGTTAAATGTCTTAATAATCATGGCACCTCTTTATATATGTGTGGAATAATCCGGCCATTTGTCGACTATTTCCATCTTAATTTTCCTTCCTCCTCTTAAATCAGTGTGTCTGTGGATCCTTAAAAAAGCTTAAATGTGACTGTCCTGAATTAAGGAATTAATTCTTCTTAAAATTGATCATTAATCCTTAAATCTGACCTTCAAAGGTCTTTAAAATCCCACAGACACAATAAATGATGTTGCTTTATTTTCTTCGTAAATCTTTGTACAGAATTAGTCCAATGTGTAATTAGTGTTGATCATTTTATTGTAACGGAGATGGGAATGAGCTTCCAACAATAATTTTAGTGTATTTTTTGTATACGTTAGCAAATTTTGGTGTAGTTTAGTGTGTTTTTAGTGCTTTTTAGTGTCTTTTCAACGTGATATCATGAAATTGTGTGTTACACCATGTTACATGTACGTATTATAAGCTTTCCGCGGGTATGTTCACGCCGCGTTAAATACCATGCACTGAGGGTTAGGGGTAGTGTTAGGGTTATGTGAACCGGAGCTCTTGGCATTTCTTGGTGTAAATTGCCAAGCGATAAATGAATCAAAATTTGACTCAGACAAAAGTAACTATTAAATTTTTTTACCGTAAATGTATTAACCATATTAATAACTTAAAAGTCAACTAAACCGGACCAATATTACTAATAATAAGTAAGTAAATTCAATTTAACATTTAGCCATAAATGTTATCAGAGGCATCGAAACAGACTGTACTGTGTTCACGTGTTCAGGCCTTCATCACATCCGTAAATGATAAAGTCAGTCAGATTAATGGGTTAAATATGACTCTAATTTGGCTGATTCTGACATGACCTCTGTGTTATTATATGACCTTGGGGGTAAATGAAACCTCTTCTACACTAACATGTTAAAATGCCAAAGTATCACAATAACACAGACAAAAAAACAAATGGATTGAGGTAAAAGTAGATCAGTGACTCTCGGGTTCTCTGAAACCGAGGAGCGATTTAACAGCTTCAGTTCAGTCTGATATGGATGGAAATGTTCTAAATATAGGTTACACTTAAACAGACATGGACTGAAATCAATATGAGCTCAAATACATCAGCACACACTTCAGCTTCTGGAATAAATGCCTCAAACAACAACATTTTAAAAAGGAAAGTACAGCCTTAAACACATGGCGACTGCACATTCTCAATCACAGGTTTGTCAGATGTAAAAGCAAAAACTAGACTAGTTTATTAATGCTGAAGAAAGTCCATTAACCCTTTTAAGATGATTGTGTCTCCGGCGCCACAGTTTTTCATCCACCGTCATTCAAATTACTGTAACTCCTGAACCATTTGCTGTTTCACTGTTGACACTAGCGTGGTTTTAGTGGTGTTTTAGCGGTGAATTCTTGTAAATAATTGTTTATGACTATCACACAGGATCAAAATGACTTGAAAGAACTAAAAAGAAGAAGAACAACATGGACACACATTGATCTAGACAAACTCAAATGTATTAACACATGGAAAATAGTTGAAAGTTTATTTCTATAATCTCATAAAACTTTGTTCTGCACATTGACAGTTGTTTTTCATAACAAATATAAAGATTCAAGTCTGTTTTTTAAAATATTTGTAGTATAATACACTGTTTTAAGGATTTATTGCATATAAGGATAATTAATGGCCAGATATTGAAAGGTAAGTTCCTCCTAAAAAAGGTGTAAAAGAATTGGCAAACAACCCATTTTCTGACACTTTTATTACAAAAACAACATAACGAACTCTAGGCCTGTTATAATGGTGGACCTTATAGAATTAAGATGTTTACATGAGGAGAAAACTCACTTGTACTTCTTTTATTTACCGCTGCCTCTGGAGAGGAAAACCAGAAACACAACGTTAAAAGGTAAATGAAGATAAAGAATATAAATGTAAACAAGTTCTGCAAAAATAACAAGTGTTTGTCTCTCATTAAACAGAGTGAACACACCGTCATTAACCGAGATGCTGAACAGTATCGCCCCAAAGACAGAACAAACACAGGAAAATATCATTAAATCTGAACAAACACCTCCATTTGTCTTCATCATCTGTCGAATAATAATCTAATTAACATGCAGGGTCAAATAGGCCCAGTACAGGTTACACGAGGCAATGCCAACCCAAACTTTAAGGATATTTAATAATATAACCGAGGTCGTATTAAAAAAATATATCTGTACTAATTCTACAATAGCAAACAAGTAGAGAATGAATCATTTACGAATCAGAAATCCTTAGAGGGCGCTTATACTTCATTTGCACGCAACCTAAATTCATTATTTATCCCAGAGAATGAATAAATTGTCGCTGCTAGCCTGTGATTGAACTTCAGCTGGTAAAAAATTCAGCCTGCACTGCCGGCGAGCTGCTATTTAATGAAAATTAGGAGCAAGAAAAGAAGGCGCAGACTTTAATGATTGCATTTGGGTTGCAAGTGGAAAAGGAGGAAATAATGAGATATTGAGAGAAAAAGCAGACGAGGAGGCAGAGGAGAGAAGTGTTTGTGGTGGAATTGATTCTTTCTCATTATTTTAAAGCACATCACAGCCTCGGCCCAGATGATGAAGTCTAAGAAAAGGAAAATATACCTGCAAAGTGTTATTCAAGATGTTGGTACGTGATGCAAATGAATACAGAGGCTTTAGTGAGTCTCCAGTAACACAATGAATGAATGAGTTACACAGATACACACTGGTTGAGCAAGACCTTGAATGTCTGAAGTGGTTGTGTATGAAGTAACACGAGGGTGTAGTCGTCAAACAATATACAAAATATACGAATGATATACAATGGTTTTATTAACGTTCTGTCGATGTTAGCTTATGATTTTACATATTTATAACATACACAATTTGCAAAAAAAAAATTACAAAAGAAAATGTTGTGGCAGATGAATAATTGATTGGTTTGATTGTGTTATTTTGTGACTTTACTGTTCTACAGACAGGGTCAGGACTTCAGCTCCAACATGAAGTCACTGCTTTAGTTTGTTAAAGTTGTAATACTGTCGACAGCCACTAGGTGCTGCTCCATAAAGCCATGGCTCCCATAGACTTACATTGAACTTTCCTCGAAAAATACCAAGTCTGTATTTTTATCCAGGACCGATTCTGGTCCCATTAGTTTTATTTGGACCATTTGCATCTGTATGTCTTTTCTCTGATCTCAGGTCAGATAGAAGCTTTAACATCTGCCATCATGGGCTTTGATTTGTAGAAAACACATTTTTTTCTGACAGCTCAACTAACAAGAATGCAAAGGGTCATTGTTGTATGATGAGTCAGTAACTTAGTAATTAGTACCAGATAACCATTGGCTCCACCCCTTTTTGTCCAAATATGGTTACTTCCAGCTCCTTAAAGCTACCATTGCACCTGAAAAATATGTAATTTAATAACAGTACAACTCAGAAACCAATGGATGTCTTAGTTCTGTCTATAATTTTAACACATTAACTTCAACCCTTTAAAGTACTGTAGTTACACAAACTAAACACAAAAACCACACATTAAGTCATTCTCTTCCAATATGAATGAGTTAAAGAAATCCATGTATTTTCATTTAAACCTGATAAAGCTTTGATTCTTTATATAAAAAAACCTCTTAAAATAACTTCAGCAGCTTCAGTCCCATGGAAATGCATCTGTTTGTTATTGTAGCAGTTATCCCACTAACAACAGGTTTTCTTTGTACTCGCTTGTTTGTTTATTTGTTTGTTGTTGCTGGTCTTATGTAACCCCTGTTATCTCACTTCCAGTCTGCGCTACTGTACCTGATCTACATTTTTACTATTCGTTCAGTCATATTGTTGGCTACTTGTAATGGTCGGTTATGATATAGGTATAGATAACCATTTGGCCCCTCCCCTTTTGTCCAAATATGGTCATTGCCAGCTCCATAAAGCCACCATTGCACCTGAGAAATATCAAAATACTGGCTTTAAAATGCAACTCAGAAACCGATGGCTGTCTTAGTTCTGTCTGTAATTTTAACATATTAAGATAGGCCCTTTTAAAATACTGGAGTTAGACAAAAACTACACATGAAGTCATTCTGTTCCCATACGAATGAGTTAACGAAATTCGTGTATTTTCAGTTAAACCTGACAGATCTTTGTTTCTCAAAAAAAAAAAAAACCCTCTTAAAATAACTTCAACAGCTTCAACCCCGTGGAGATGCATCTGTTTGTTATTGTAGCAGTTATTCCACTAACAGTATGTTTTCTTTGTACTCGTTTGTTTATTTGTTTGTTGTTTCTGGTCTTACATAACCGCTCTTATCTCACTTCCAGTCTGTGCTACTGTACCTGATCTACATTTTTACTATGCGTTCAGTCATATTGTGGGCTACTTGTAACGGTCGGTTATGAATAAATTTCAACAAAGGCGACAGAAAATCAGGAGAATAAAGATGCAAAATGAAAACAACGTGCGGAGAGAGATGGAAATAGAGATGAAAGCCCTTTCCCTCATTTCCACTTTAACTAGGTTTTCCCAGCGCAGCGAACAGGCGTGTGTGTTTATATGTGTGTGGCCGCGGTAGTTTAGGATCTGGCTGCCTCCTCCTCCTCCTCCTCCTCCTTCTCCTCCTCCTCCTCTGAGTGAGTAAGAGGAGAGAGAGAGACAGAGCAGTCACATGCAGAGAGGAGCTGGGACGGGAGACGGAACAGAAGAGAACTGTCAAGCGGCGAGGAGGCAGCCGACGGAGGCCACTTTTCTTGGAATACGTTTCCTCCGAAGCCCACACACACACACACACACTGAATGAACACACACAAACACACACAGGTTAACGCCGTGTGTGTGTTTACCTGGATCCACTCGGACCGTTTGGACCCAGTATCTCCCACTGAAACCGGACTCAGACTGTTTTGGACTTTTTAAGAGTGCGTCTGCCTCTGTGGGATTCAGCATCACACACCTGTTTTACACTCCTGATTCCTGCAGATTTTTGGACTTACACTCGGACCACGAGGATGTGCCGGTTCCCGACGGCGGTCCTGATCCTGGCCCACTTCGGGACCACCTTAACAGGAGCATGGAGAGCATCTCAGCCGAGGCTGCAGTTCACCCACTCCGGTACGACGTTCCCTTCTTTTCCTCTGTCTGATACAGCTGCTGTTCTCACACATGTAGGCGACACAATCACAATCACACACTCCTCAGTTTTCACACAAATTACACCTTTGCCTTTTTATCCCTGAAGCTGCTCTTTGTCTATAATCACCTGCATTGAATGAGTCTTTATCCTGTTTGGGTGTGAAAACCTCATCTGTACCTCACTTTTTTCTCTTACTAACAATGAGATTTGTTGACAGGTGGCAAAATTTTAGTTCTTTTATCAGTCATTATGTAGAAATAGTCTGTTTCTCTGAGTTAATTAACTAAACCAAGTGAAAACTAATAAGAATCTGAACATGTTTGTTAGAATAGAATTGAATAGAATAGAATAGCCTTTATTGTCATTATGTGTGCAATGAATTAAGAGTGCTAGTCCAGTCAGTGCAACAATATGAATAAAAAAACTACATAAGAAAAGAAGAATAGAGCGAGTTATCCAAGTAGCAGATGTCTAGAGAATGTTGAAATAAAATGAAAACTGAATCTGATCTATTTACAGTGAATTCTATACAGCTTGGATCTGAAACATGGACTGAGCTCTGATCTTGCACATTTACACTATATGTACATAAATATGGAGACACATTACACCTCCAGGTTGTATTAAGATAAAAATATTCATGTCAGTTATTGTCACTAACTACCACCATAAATATAAAATCAGTTGTAGTTTAAAGGCTCATTTTTCTCTCTGAGTTAATGAAGAAGCCAGATGTCGTGGTTTAAAATGATATTTTCATAGACAAAAAATGACAAATATTTCAGAAATGTAGATGTAGAACATTTAAAATAATTCTAATCATAAAATAAATTCAATGGAAATACAAACTGTGAAGCATTTATAAGTGTAGATTAACCTTTAAGATGAAATAAGAACCATTTATTGCAGTGTTAAATTATATAATAATGTTTGCCATTATTGTTATGCAGCCTCTCCCTGTTAACAATGAAACACCTGAATTCAGTATGTCCTAGTACTTTTGTTCATATAGTGTATGAAACATGTTACCCAGCTGTGTTTTAATCCCATACATTACTTCTTTATTGTGTCTTTATTGTAACTAACATGTCGTAGTGCTCGACCAATAGTGGACTTTTCAAGGTGACAGTTTAGATCTAATAAACCTGATAATCGGCCGATTTCCCCCGCTCTAATGAAATCTAACATTGGTGTAATGGACAACATGCTTTGATATTTAGTACATCTAAGACGTACTCTTCATCTAAGGTAACACAATAACTACCATAAAACTCTAATAAAATTTAGGTGATTGGAGATGCAGTTTGTATTTTTGGTGTATTTTTATCTCTGTAAGTCAGCAATTCCATTTGAGAAGGCAAATATTACCCATCTGCGCCAAACTCCACTCATATCAGGGGTTCGATTTGTCTCTATTCTGGACTATCTTGTGTATTTGTCTTTATTGTGAGACCACAGGACACCTGAACGTCCCTTGCGTGGATGAACAAAGGGTTATTCTAACCAGTAATTACTGCAGTCTAATACAGCGATTCAGTATATGGTCATTTTGGAGGATTATTGTATTTAATCAAACACAAAGCTGTTATTCAGACTTGGCTGTGATTAAGAGGGGTTTGTCCAAATGATAGAGTCACTAACAGTGCAACACAATTCAGCAGCTTCCAAAACGAACACAGTTAAATCTGTTAAAACATGCACCATTCAAGGACTCAAACAGAAATCTGGTTTTACTGCAATGTGGGTAAAATGGAAACACAGTGACACAGTGACAAGGCGGCTTTATTTGGACCAGAAGTCAAGAAAATCAAGACTTAAAAGAGCAGTTTGTCAGATTAAGCTACAAATATTATCTGCAGCTGTCGACAGGAGGGGGCAGTGTTTGTCAGACTCACAAAACTCTGAAAAACAGTGAAAAATAACACAATATATGATCTTCACATGTTTGGTTTATAGTAGGAAAACAGCCTCAGTAAAACCATTTTTCAGCTCAGTTTGGGTTGGAATCGGCTGCTTTAAAAACCTGCTTCATAGCCCAATTATTGACTGTCATTTGGATGGATGGAAGTACATTAATAAGATAAAAATAAAATATAACTGCAGTTGTCAATAAATTAGTTTATAGTTAAGAAATTAATTCACAATCATTTTGATCACCGATAATCACTTTGAGTAACAAAGTAACAGCTCCTTAAACAGATGTTTTTCTGGTTTCTTCCTCCTCCGTGACAGTAAAATAAATGTTTTTAGATTGCAACCATACAAGATGACATCTTAGGAACAGTTTTCTACCATCATCATCATTTGCTTTATTTTCCTGCTTGGTTTATAGCTCCTTTAGAAGAGATTTGTTGTCATGTGTATCTGTAAAAATGCCATTTCGTTGTCTGAATGAATAGAAGGTTTGTGGCATTATATGAGTTCGACTTTGTGGAGAAATGGTTGGTCATAATCTATTCGTCTTTATGCCTTCTATTGATGTGAATGGTCCTGGATTTAGTCTCCTGAAGGGGTGGGGCCATGGAGAAACTGTCACTCAGAAACAGGAAGTGACTCTGGAGTGGACGTTTTGTTTTGGTGTACTTATTCTTGTTGTGTTGTACTGAGGGCAGACTGGATGTCACAGAGACTCACTATGCCCCTTAAGGCAGACTGTGGTATTACAGGATTGGACAGACCAGGATTATTTGGACATAATGTCAACACTGTTACTTCTTTACAATATGCCAGTGGTTTTAGTTAAAGTTTGTGAATGTTTTGACGCTAAACTATTACTATTACTATTTTAAGTTGCCTCTTTAATTGCTAATATAGAAACACAGCAACATCAATGAGCAGATTGTATAAATTTTATTTGGGTCGGAAATGGACACAATCATAATTTTATACAAAAATAGATGCATAAACTGGTTATAAGGACTGATATAATGGATTAGATCATGGATGTCAAACTCATTCAGCCCAATTTGATCTCAAGGGGGCCGACCAGTAAAATAATTGTTAAATAACTTATAAATAATGACAACTGCAGATTTTTGTTTGTTTTATTGCAAAAACAGTAAAATTACAGTGTAAAAATGTTTGCATTGACAAACTATCCCATCACAAAAAATTTAAATAACCTGGACAGTCATGAACAACCAGACGCTTCTTAAGAAAAATAAGTGCAATTTTAACAACATTAGCCCTCAGTTTATCATTTACACCTGTGCATTACAACTTACAGATCACAGGGGATCTACAAATACACAAAACATTTGATAACAAGCATCTGGAACCAAAAAATATTGCACTTAACTTTATTATTAATACAACTTGTTAAGACTCTCTTCACTGTCAATGCCTTCTCTGTCATTTTTTCACTTTGCTAATTCATCCTGTGGTCTGGATAACCCTTTGGAGGCCCGGTTTTAGCACCTAATTAGCTAGAATTATCCTTTAAAGATGTTTAGTCACAAACTCATATCTGATTGATTACTGATCTAAGACGCTGCGTTGCTCATCAACGGCCAATCACAGCCTTGTAGGTGGGATTAAGAACAGATCTATCTAGAGCAGGTATGAAATATCTACTGACATGACAGCTTTAACTAAACGTTTTCCATAATCTTTATGAAAAATGTTAAGTTAACTCCAGCAGCATCGATATCAAGTAATGGAACTGTCACTGTGACAGATACACCGTCCTCTGCTCATTAGTGCAGATCCAAAGGTTATCTGGCCTCTCATGACCACAATCGGCTAATACAGACAAAGAACGACATAAAACAAAGGATGGACCTGGTCTGATGATGGGTCTTCTGCAGAAATCAAACCTCTTGCCAGAATCTTCAACAGCGAAGCTTCACGCCCAAATGCGTCGTCTTTGTTGTCTTCTTGACAGCACAAAGGCCCCCGGTCGTCTAAGTCTGTTAGTGTCAGTTATGGCTAACAAAGCTGTAATTATCTGATGATGGCAGACGTCCCAGATCCACATCGCCATCAAATTAATTCTTTCTTGGCTTCGGGCCGATCTGTCCACGGCGCTGAAGTCCATGCAGAGGTTTGTTGGCAGAACCTGCAGACAGACAACCAGAACTCTGTAGAGGCTTCTGGAAAAACAAACACAGCTCCATTTATTTACGTATTTTTTATTTTACTTTAATTCATCCAGGAAGTCCCGACTGAGGGAGCAGCTGAACAAACTCATAACATACAACATAATGCACAAAAATCCACAATGAAACAGTGAAACAACAACCATTTAAACACAACAGCCCCTCTAGAAAAACAACCACCTGCCTAATGATGCTCCTCAGTTCGTCAGTGGATATAAATGGGTCTAATTTTAGATAGTTTTGACAATTATGCTGCATGGGATGCATAGAGGGAAAGTGCAGGTTTCCCCAGATCTGTCAAACCTGGGATAAATTAAAAAGGAAAAGGAGCAGAGCTGGTAAATACTGAAGCGGAGGCACAGGAGGGAGTTTATCTAGGATCGCCTCATAGGTAAAAATACTGTCATTGACTAAACTTTCTACTAACAGGTATTTGTTTACGGGGTTTTCCCTGTTTCTAAGGTGCTATGGCTTTGCTTCAGGGGTCATTGGTTTAGTTGGTATTTGTCAAAAAACTGCTTTCATTTTCACATATTTATCAACTTTTACAGCATTTTCCAAAGACTTAGGTTCACAGCTGGTAAGTTTGGGGGACATTTTGCAAGAAAATATTAAGAATCTCCACCGTTGCCATGAAGTTGAAATAAACTATTTTCATCTCTTCTCATGAAATGATTGTGACAATGTGATTTACTCTTGATAAAGTATAACTGGGACTCTGTATGTGATCATTACACCTGGTCAAAGGTGATTACTGATGTGTATAAATAGGAGTAAAAAGAAATAAAAACTGTTCCAACTTTATGGGCAACAGTGTATAATTTCATATAATTATATATTTATTTCTTTTCTAGGTGTACATGTGATATAACGGTAGCTTTTACTTTCCATTTTGCCACATGGTAAAAAAACAAGAAAAACATTGAAAATACAGTGATGAAAGTAACAAGTATTAGCATTTTTTAAGACCAAATGGATTAAATACATTAAAAAAAATTAAATTAAATTCAGGTTTCAGGCTAAAAGGTGTATATGAAAGAAAGCGAACAATAAATGAGATAAAATTTGTTAAACAACAAAACCCTTGCTAAAGATGTCCACCAAGGTGCACTCCATGTATTAGATTGGAGAGGCGTTTAGTTTGTTTACTGTCAACATCGATTCTGCATTAATTAGCTTTAATTGAAGTGCTTACTTTTATACGTATCTTATAATGAAAGAGAAACCCTTGGTGGACCTTCTCCTGCAGTAAAACTTCAACCATGTGCTTGTATAGTCATGTATTTAACGCTGCAGGAGATGAAATCGGGGTAAAATAATGGCAGAATTTAATAACACGCTCCTTCCTTCTGCAGCTCTCTCCTCACAGTCCAAAGCTGCACCTAAATATGAAAATGTAATTGTTATTTATAGTGATTTAATTCTTGTTTCCTGTCAGACCTGAATCACAGTATGCCGAAATGAAGAGCACTCAAGCTTTAATATACATTGAACATACATTTGATCCTTTTGTTTGTGTCCTAATGTACTTCGACCAGTCTGACATATGTTGCATAAACACGTGTTGTTGCATCAACATGCTGGTGTTGAACAGGATCTCAGTCTGAGCTGCTGAATCAGAGGCGACACATCCTTTTATAAGTGTCTGTAATATCTACTGGTGTTTGGTTTGACCTTGAGGGTGCAGTGAAATGGGTGGATGTCACCTCAACTGAGAATATGAGTGTGATTTTAGTGATGAATACTTTAGTTAAACGCTAATGCAGAGTGGAAGGATAGGATGTACACTGCAAAAAATATCCAGATCTGTGAAGAGAGGGACTGTCAACAGGATCGATTATCTGCCACTGCCCGATAATTACATTTAGTAAGATTTCTTAAAATAAGAATCTATATTTGACCTGTAGACAAATGAGGAATCTCTTGAACAAGCATCGTATTAAGTCATGTAACCTGCTGTCAAATTTTTCTTTTTCTTATCCTTTTACTTCCCACCTCATTTGTGTTAATTTTCACCCATTTCTCAAGTTCCAAAGCTTATAACTGAGAAACCACAAGGCCAAAATTAATTAATGACACCTCATTTGAAAGGTAATAACCTCTAGTTTGAGGGTAAAATACACCAGTCCTATTAGCTTTGATTGCTATCCAAGTGATTCTTTCACTGATTGTGTTTTGTTGTTCAGGAATACTGTAAAATAAACCAAGAGACTCAATTGCAGAGAATCTATGTTTTATAACAAGGTATAATAACATGTCGAACAAACTAAAAAAAATCAGCCTACAATGGGAAAATGGTTGAAACTGGTGGAATACAGTAAAAATGTCAAATATCATTAGTTTTCTTCTAAATAAATTGTTGACATTAGATAATGTACAGTTATATAGAGTAATGGCAGTGAGATTAAAAAATTGTGTTTATAGTGGAAGTCAATGGGGCATTTTTGTCCATGAGGGTGACTAGAGAGAGTATCTGACACTACAGAAAAAATATTAATGCCAAATTAATTTTATTTCTAATCTTTGACACACCCAAGGCTCTAATCACAACCAATGTCCCATCCTTCCACTATTTATTCATTTACTGTTTTTTTGTGTAATAAATTATTCACAATTCAAATAATTAAACTGGCATTTAATGGGTTAAAATGTTGAATGTTTGGTGGTTTTGATCAAAGCTGAAGTTGTTTAATAGATTAATTAAAAATAAATAAATAATTGATGTGTGATGATTTAATAACAGGTTTTTTTGTGTATGTACATTTTTGCCACAAAAGTTACTAAAAAAAAAAGTTCTTGCCAAATTTCATACCAAAAGCTGCAACGCAGAGAAAGTGTTCACCAAATTAAAAAAATAAGAAGTACAAAAATGGCCAAGAAGGACCTAAGAGTTAAGTAAGAACATTGCATTCTGATCTAATGTGTATTATATGATTGACTAAATATGAACAGGAACACTCTACAGTGAGATCGACGCCTGCAGGTTGCTGTTAGACGAGTTTATGTCATGAGAAGTTAAAAGTCACAATAAACACAAAATGTGCAGCTTGTAATTAAAGTGGGGTTTGCCCTGGTGCCCTCTCAGCTGTGTTTACCTCCAAATGAAGGGCTTGTTTGTGGCGTTTCAGGCCTTTGGTTCTGGCCAGATAGAGTCATCTCCCTTTAATCAGGTTTACCACAGTGGTTACACATTCTTACATAAGCCACAACACAAAGGCTCTGTGATGCATCGACGGAAGGCGAAGCTGGAGTCGACTAATCGTGACCTAGAAAGTACAGAGAGGGAGATGTAGAAGCGTATTGGCTGGTCCCAGGTGGGAACTGAACTCTAATGAAATGTGAAAGTGAAGGCGTGTGTGTAAAAGCATGTATGTCCTTGAGTACAGGGAGCTGTGGTTAAATGAGGATGAAGTGCAGATTCTTTTTGAAGACATCCGAGGTGTTGCTTCAGCTCCAGGACCCGTTTCCCACCTCGACCGTCGTTGTTTCATCCTCCTTTTGTTCCTTTGTTTTTGTCGTCATCGTCATCGTCTTCGTTTGCAATTTCTTCAAACATCTTCTCTGACAAAACTACTGGTCGGATTCATGACATTTTATATGTATCTTCCTTGGGACAATATCTACAAAGTTTGTTCAGGTTTGAGAATTTTTGATTTTGAAGCATTTTTGAAATATTAAAAATGTGCCTTTACTTATAATGGTCCATAATTTGATGGTTTACAACATGTGAGATATCAATATAGTTACTATTGATCACTGATAGGAAGTCATATATTGACTTTGATTTGCGTCCATGACCTTTGACCTTGAGTGACCTTGAAGGGTCAAACTCAAGGTCTGGATTTCAACAATCACCTTCTCCGAAACTACTGGTCAGATTCATTTCATATTCTATCTGTATCTTCCTTGGGACAACGTCTGTAAAGTTTTTTCTCAGTTTTGAGAAATTTAGATTTTAGAATTTTGTGACACATTTTTGAAATATTCTAACTGTTCCTTTCCTTCTACTTGTCCATATGTTGATAGTTTATAACATGTAAATGGTTCCACATATCAGTCTAGTTCCTATTGATCACTGATAGAAGTCATATATGGACTTGGA
>JAPQRQ010000026.1:1875271-1891945 GCA_037367365.1 Apogon talboti | reverse complement strand
CAGAACCTGACAACCTCACACATTCAACTGGGATTGATTCAATAGAACAGAACCTGACATACAGGGACACTGGGACTGTTCTTTTTTTTGTGTGTTTTGTATCTACAGAGGCCTCGACGTCATCTCTGTAAAGCAAAAACAAGCAGTAGCGTGTGATGTCTGATGGGTAGGGATGGGCTTGGTGTCCATTAGGCTTGTGTTTTCTCACAGTGGGAGATCCATGCTTTCTTCTTTCCCTCTAGTTCTCCTCAGACTACACAACAGATTTTTTGTCGTAGAATCGCTGTAATTAGAAAAGCTCCACGTAAACGCTCTGACTCTGGGGATGTTTGTCAGTTTAGTGGCACTTTGTGTTCAGAGTTTCCTTCATCTTTAGGATGCTTTGATGACAACCTGGACTGTGAAACGTGGACCAAAAATAATATTTCTGTATCCTCAGCATCAATGCAGATGCACAATAGGCAGCGAGAGGTGGAAATAATTACACCACCTGTTATTTTCCTGCAGACGTTCTATACAACAGCCCTTCAACGCAGATCATTATGTTTAATTCCTCCAAAAAATTTGACTAATTAAATCAACTTCTAATTTTATTATCTGCATCAGCGTCATATAAAGACGCTTTAAAGTCATTTATAATTGAACCAAGAGACGAGAACTGTGACAGATGAGGAGACATTTTAGATCTTTGTGGAAACGAAGACAGAAAGAAATCCAGTCTGACAACTGGATGCACAAAGGAAGAGGCAGAGAACACATTTAACACCACGTCACAGTGGGACCATCATTATTTCCAATAGTGTGTTTTCTGTGAAGTCGTCTAAATGCTTTGCTCCGTGTGCAGTAAAGCTGCTGAATGTACAACTATGGCTTTAGCTTTTTAATTTGATGAAGCAGAGCTTTTTAGAGATGGTTCAGTTGTACTGCAGTTTTAGCAAGGTGTGCTGTGCTGCATTTGGATTTTTATGTTATTTATAGTGATGCACCAAAATACACTATACACTAACAAACCACATTTTTTGAAGCAAAAAACACAAAAAAAATTGTCGTTTTTTTCAATATTCTACATAAAAATTACATTATTTATTTATTTATTTATTTATTTTCATCCTGTCATATGTCAGTGATTAACACCAACATTGGTTCATATACATTATTATTTTTGGTGCTAGGTCAAATGTTAAATGCTAAAATGTGTCAGTGTGCATTTTGTACTCACTTGGTAGAGGGGTGTTGGTGTAGGAATTTAACATTGTTTATTATGGGATGGTTTTAGTGGACTGGTCAGAATTTAAACAATCAGACAAAAATGAACAACTGTAGAATTCAGACCTAAAACAAATAGTGTAAAATAATATGACCTTTTATAACATCAAGTGCAAAGTGTGCATAATATGCTCACCCAGATACCAGAAGGTTAATAAAGTTTGAGTTGTTTTGAAGAAAGGAAGCCCGAGTTAATAATGATCTCCTCTCATCATCACCGACTACTGTCTAATGGTAAACTGTTGTGGATTAAGTCTTTCCTGCCGCCTCTTCCGTTGCCTTGTGGATGATGAACCAAAGATGGCGGTGAAATTAGAACCAGCTGAACATCCAACGCACTCACCGTCCACAGAGGTCCTCTCCTTGTCTCAGACGTCCGTCCTGATTGGTGAAGTGTAATCAGACCGACTGACCGTCCGCTTCACAAGGCTGAAACAAAAACCAGCTCTGAATACTCCAATACATGCCTGATTACCCACAAACCCCTGCTCCATCTCAACGACCGCATTATCCCAGTTTCACCACAGCCTCACATTACGTTTACAGGAGTGGTCAAACACCCACTGGAGTGTATCGAGGCGATTATCACAGTGAACGAGTGAGTGATTATCCTGATGATTGATAGCATTTACATGTGTCTCTACAGCTGATTCACTGACCCTCTAAGTGTCACATTTGGACATTAGTTTGGTCAGACTTCAGTAATGGGATCAGAACATTTTCAGCTAATTTTACTAAAACAAAGAGAAATATTTGGAGTTGTTATTATGATGGTATTAAGCTGGTCTGAACCCTATGAGATTGAATTGGTCTGTATGTGGAACCTCAACTAAAATGACTTTGACATCCTTGATCGTTATTATCTTCAGTGTCACTTTTGCGTTCCCCAATGGGCCGGATTGGACCCCTTAGCGGCCTGGTTTTGTCCCGCGGGCCATATGTTTAACACCCGTACACTACATGCTTCTGAAATGTCCTGATAAACGTTGGTGGTTTGTGAATGTCCAGATGTGAATGTGAGAAAAAGAGCAGATCAGGTTCATGACAACAGAATTCCAGACTCTAACCGGGTTAGTTTGAGTTTTTGTTGTAGTTTGATCACCTGATAAACGTCCATCTAAAAGCCTTTATATGGAGGCCGTACTTACAATGGTTTCTTCTCAATTTGTTGTTGTCATGCAGTTATTTAACACAAGGAACTGGAGCCTTTCACCAACAAGAAGTGCAGTTCTTCAGCCTGTGTTGTGTCATCGTTGTGTTTTAATACATTATTTTGTTTCTAACCTGATAAAGTAATAACCCAGTGAAATGAGTGGTTTAATGAGGTTAAATCTGTGGTTTGACCCACTGGAAACAGAAGGACAGGACTGAACACCTATGATTAGCTCTGTTGATGCTTTTTAAACACAGCCTCTTCCATGTATCAGGTAGTGTCAAGTTTTCACTGATAAAAGCGCATTATTGTCCATTTTTATGAGCGTTATCACCACTATTTGTGTGTTTCATCAGTTATATAATCTGTTTACAGCATCAATATCACTTTTAGCATTAGGTGAGTTGTGTCGTTAACAGATCTGATGAACAGATCTGATAAACCATCATAATTAAATACACAACATGTACAGTAAACCTGATAAAACACAACCGCGCACATCTGAACCTGTAAACCAGTAAACACACCGCTTTCTGTCTGTTCATCAAAAGCTGTTCACGTCGCATCAGAATATTAACCTTCCGGTATCCGGATGAGCATATTATGCACACTTTGCACTTGATGTTATACCCACAACAGAGAAGTGGACATTTTACACCTGAATAAGTCATCACGGTTAAGCAGTCTAGGATGGGGTCAGTTTATGTGACATTACAACAATAAATAAACACACAACAATCAACTTTAACCTTCTGGTATCCAGGTGAGCATATTACACACACTTTATTTTAAAAAAGGTCATATTATTTTTCACAGTTTGTTTTAGGTCAGAATTAAAAAGTTAATCATTTTTGCATTTTTAAATTCTGACCCATCCATCAAAACCATCCCATAATAAACAATGTTAAATTCCTACACTAACACCCTCTACCAAGTGAGTACAAAATGCACACTGACACATTTTAACATTTAACATTTGACCTAGCACAAAAAATAATAATGTATATGAACCAATGTTGGTGTTAATCATTGACATATGACAGGATGAAAAAATAAAAAATACTTATTACAATTTTTATGTAGAATATTGAAGAAAAACGTTTTTTTTGATGTAAAGAACATATTTTTTTACATTACAGACATGGTATTTAAAGTGTTAAAGTTATTAAGGATTTTGTATTTTTGTTTATGGCTCAATTTGATGAAATCCCCCCCCCCCCAAAAATAAAAAAGTTAAAAACAAACTGAAAAATGTTTTGACATTACTACAGAGATTAGGAAGTATGTCTCTGATACCAGAGGGTTAAGATTCATTTCATGTGTCGACAGAATAAAAGTCCACCAGCTCTTTCCAGAAGGTTCTGAAGGTTTATTAAGTCAGTGTAAATGTGTTTCCTCACATCGAGTCTCAGTCATGTTTTATTCATACACTCGCTCAGAGACGTTTAACGCCACTGGAGAACAGTTGAGTTGCATCATGGGAGTCTGAGACCCAGGCGTGACCTCTGACCTTTCATACAGCTGATTACTGGCGTGTAAAAACCAATCCTGTTGATTCCTCCTGGACAAATGCCCACATTGTAATGTAAATGTAAATGAGTCCATGTGGTAATTTCATGCTATTAACATGCAAATTGCTGGGTTATAATTCACGGTAGATTAGTTCGATATTGTCCACACTCGTGTTTCTATTCCTGCGCATATTTGTCAAATTTAATTTCAGTTTCCTCAGAAAAACAAATAGAGGATGATCTAGGTGGTTTTACCAGCGGGCGTGAAATTTAAAGAGCCATAAACAGCTGCTTGTGTGAAAACCAGGGCAGCTGGTGGTTTTAATAAAGTGAAAGGACGGCGTGTATCTGAAACACAGACCAACGCCAGCAGCTGTCGGATCATTCGCCCACTCCACACTCCATCTCCATACAAATGACTCCTGCTTTACATTCCTACTATCGTCGTCCTCAGTTTGGACTTAATTTCCTCATGATTACAGATATTTAGCTCAGACGTAGCAGGCATATACTCTGTGTTTTACTGGAAAGACACTTTTTTTGGGCTTGAATATAAAATAATTTTCCAACATCTTTTAGTTTAACACCTTGATTTTAAAGTGACCAGCTGACAATAATATGCTTTTATATTGTATTTTTTCCTCATATATACTGTATGTATTGATAGAACTTTATTGATCCTTTGGGCATCGGGAAATTTGGGTCATGACACCTTACATTTAGTTTATAGAACTGTTATTTCTGTATCATGGTAAGTATTATATCATTTTATAAACTTGCCAATACAACATAAAGTTATCATGTTAAAGAATCATGTTATTAATATATACTCATCAAACATTAAATACTTTTTTACAATTTGTTTTCACATTGTAAAGTGAAATGTGTCCGAAAATGTTAGTTATAATGTGAAAAGTCACATTCATGTCCAATATCAGCTTCCATACATACTATATTGTTTTAGATATTTTGCTTTATTGTCTCGATGTTTCAAACCTTATCCTCAGGTTTTCAAAAAATTCCTAAAGCTATTTTGCTATGAAAAAACATATAATTATGATTAAATGATTAGATATATTCGGTTCTAAATGCACGTTTTGCAGTTGTGTGAATACTATTGAGTGTTTTGTTTGTGATGGTTGTTACCTTTTACTTTTTACATCTTTAATATTGTGCAAAGATAAGAAACATACTTGTAACAGTTACAGTTGTATTGTACATGTTTGGACCCCATGGAACTAGAGTTTAATTCGTCAGGATAAATCAGCTCCTGTTTATTTGATCAGTTGTGTGTTGTTCTCGGTAACAGCTCGACGGCTGCTTTACTCATGTATGTTTCCGTCGTCACCGTTCTCTTCCCTCTGTCGCCAATAAAGCACAAAAGCGTTCACAGCGATATTAAAAACCAAGCGACATTTCATTATTCATTTATTCCTTCAGATGTGTGTTCTATGTAGGCCAGTGCTTTCCAGGCTCAGGGCTGGAGATGCTGCTGAGACGTGGATTTCACTGGGACCCAATCAGACCGTTCTGGTTTTCATTTTAAAGGAAGCGGTCCCTGACGGCGGCGTAGCAATGCTCGTCACCGTCCAACAGGAAACACTTGGGTTCCTCTGGTTGTTTGTACATTAATCTGACACTAGTAACTGTAAGCAGTTATGACAGGCCCTCGCGCATAAACGCGACTCAGGGTGGGTCATGGTCCAGGGGTTTTGTAACCACGGGAATACAGGGGTGTGGTGGTCGGACGAGGCTGAGTAGCAGGATTGAGTTAAATGTGACGTCCACCGTCCACTATGTGGCGCTACTGAATAAAAGTCATATAGTACACCAACATATCACTGGATAGAACAGTCTGTGCAAATTCCATATCAGTCACATGATGTTCACATTGGAAATGTAGTTTTCTGTTTCCAGTAGGTGGCGCTATAAGTCCAGTTCAATGATGTCAAACTGTTCAGGGTGGGACTCTCCTTCTACAGGTGAAGTTTGATGCAGATTAGATGAGGAACAGCTGAGTAACAATTTCATGCTTTCTAAATTCAAAATGGCCGACTTCCTGTTGGTCTGACATCATGGGCTTCATGACTTTTTTGTAGATCTCACTGAGATACATTTCTGTACCAAATTTTGTTCCGATCGGAGAATTTAGTTGGGAGTGGTGGTCTTTAGGGGGTGCTACAGAGCCATTTTTGAAGGCTCGTTTATGAAACCTATGAAATATTAAAAAAAATGCGTTACCACTCATGGTTTTGAAAAAAAAAATCTGACTTTTTGTCCATGTTCAACCCTAAAAAATGCAAAGGAATGCCTAATGAAAAACTTATATAAAAGAAACAGCAGATACAATAGGGCTTTCGCATGGGCAGTGCTCGGGTCCTAATAACATCAGTCACAGCTGCTAAAACAGTCCATTTGCCCACTTGCAGCTTCTTTAAGAGCTCTTGAGTCTGTTAAAAATCACTTTAGCAGAAAATGTAATGGAGCTGATTGCATTTTCTTGTGTCCAAACTTGGGTCTGTACTGAGCCATAAAAGCCGGGCTGATGAAGGGGCTGGAGCTGGAGGGGTTTCTTCTGTTTTGGCCGGAGTCGCCAGTGAAAGGAGTCTAATTACACCCCTGCTTTGGCAACAACAGCCCCTGACGACGGTGGACATGCTGTAAATTTACCCTCCAGGGGTTTCCACCACTAATATCAGAGGCTAACTTTAGCCTCCAGCCTGTAATTAAGAAAAAAAAAAACCCAAGCTTCATATTTCCTCTGTTTCCCTTAAGTATTAATTTGCTCCAATGTGCTTTGCTGTCAATAATATGGAGTTTCTCACCTTCTGCCTGGTGATGTGCCATTTCAGCGCTTTTGTTTCCAATAAAACAGTCAGAAGGAAAGTTTTTATATTGACTCGGGTGCAATTCTCTGTAAAAAAGAAGATACTACTCAGGAATGTCACTAAATTTTCTTGTATTGAACATAGACAAGATCCAACAATGGCTACAATAATAATGAAAATAATAATAGTTATTTATATAGAGACATCTTCACACAGTGCTTTTACAAAGAAAACAAGGAAACTAAACCAGAGAAACAAATATAACAGCAGTTTTTACATCAACTCAGGTGCAACACACTGTAAGAAAGAAGAGGTTTCTGGAACATTACCACATTATCTTGTCTTATGCATTAAAGCAAGCTAACAGTGGCACGGTAATAATGAAAATAATAATCAAAAAAGTTATTAATATACTTTAATCTAATCTACTTTAAGCAAAATATGTTCACACAGTGCTTTTACAGATGAAGAAAAACCAGGAAACTCAAAACCAGACGTCAAACAAATACAAGGCAGAGATGATGGAGTTAAAAACAAGACAGTGAAAAGATGCAGAAATAAAATGAAAGAGATGTGAGAAAGTCAAAATAACACATCGATTAATAGAGAATGAAAAGGATAAAAAGACAATGTCATATCACAGATGAAACGCAAATAAAAAGGACGAGTTAAAGTCAAATAAAAGACCTTACAGCATAAAAACACACAACAAAGGGAATAAAGCAACAAACAACGGCTTCCAGCAAGACAAATTAGAATCATAAAATAACGGAATGAAAACATAAAAAAAGCATAAACCTGGAATCACATAAAAGCAAGTCTGTAAACAAGGGGGATTTCACAGTAAACACGTTCTGCTCGGGGAGATTTTTTAAAACTAATATAAAGTTCTGACCACGGAAAGTCCATAAAACACCAAAATAAAGCGTATTATAAGAATTAAAGTACAGAGATTTAAGATAGAATTTAATATCCTCCAATTGAGACGTTGTAAACGGTCTCTAATATGTTCCTTAAAGTGAGATCACTTTTCTAATGGGTATGAATGATAACATGTGTCCACTGTCGTCACATGGAGTCTGTTCATGTCGGCCTCTGAACCACTGTCAGATAAAAGGTCAAAGTTCAAGGTGATTTTAGTCACACAGTAAAACATGCAGTAGAAAACACAGTACATGAAGAATAAACACAATGGAGTTCCACTATGTTACCAGTTGACAGTGACTTCAGTGCAGATTAGATGGTCCAGTTCAGTCGACTGGTTTCAAGTGTAGCTTCTTTGGGACAATGTCTACAACGTTTCTTCACAGTTTTGAGAAGTTTTGATTTTTGACAAATTTTTTTTGAAAATATTCCTTTCCATCTACTGGTCCATATTTTGATGGTTTATAACATGTAAATTGTCACAGATATCAATATAGTTCCTGTTGATCACTAATAGGAAGTCATATATGGACTTTGATTTGGGTCCATGACCTTTGACCTTGAGTGACCTTGATGGGTCAAAGTCAAGGTCACCTATGTCTAGGTGACAACAATCTTCTCCAAAAATACTGGTCAGGTTCATTTCAGATGTTTTATGTATCTTCCAACAGTCTTCTCTGAAAAATAATTTATAATTGTCAACTGTTATTATCACCAAGTCTGTGTATAAAAATATGGAAAAGCTACAGCAGATGAAAAATGATAAAACTCATAGGTCTGGAGGTTCTTCATGACTGTCTCCATAGTGATTATGCAGTACTTTGGCCTAAATGATGACAAAATTACTAGAGTTACCATGTCTGAGCCTTCGAAAACAATCCATATACTCATTTGACCCTGTTCTTTCCACCTGTGACCTGTGGTACTTTACCAGTGTGGGTTTGATTTACCAAGTTCTAAAGCTTATAACGGAGGAACCACAAAGACAATGATGCCTCATTTGAAAGGCAGTAACCTCTAGTTTCGGAACATTTCTGAAAGTAAATTTTTTTTTTACCCATTTTTGAACAGTATAGTAAACTATATAATTAATGATGGAATGGACCAGTCATGTGACCTCCAGGCAATTCGTAGGCTCAAATAGGCTCAAATCTACGCTTTCTAACAAAGTATAACATCTATATTGACAAAAGTTTCATTGAAGAAACTGTAATGTATTTCTGTATGTGATTAGATTAGATTAGATTAGACTTTATTGATCCCACAACGGGGAAATTCAATGGTTAAGGCAGCAACAGAATAAAGTGCAAGAAAAAAGTATGCATCATATTATAAGCTGTTTGTGTTTTAATGTATGCTGATGTACTCACAGACCTTATGGAGATCTGCATCTAAAAACAGGCTTAAATAGATTATTTTTCTGTCTAGAATCAGTGACTGATTCCCCAAGAACAAGGCCTTTATCAACTGGACCGTTTTACTTCATTTTACTTCGTTTTACTGCTCAGTGAGCTCAACTTAAAGAAACTACTGCATTAACATAAGGCTGTTTGTGTCTGTCTATGTAGCTCTGTTTTAACATGTACAAACGCTGTCACAGCTTTTAGAGTTCCATTGTGAAATACAATCTGAATACAGGCTTTTTAACTCTTTGTCAGGAGATACCGCTGGTCTCTGTTTCATTCCTTAAAACATGGCGGTTCAGTGAAGGTTGTCAGGGCGTCTCAGGGTGTACTCGTATGTTTCTCACTGCATTCCTTTCACTTCAGCTTCCTTCAGTGGTTTAATCCACAAAGGCAGCGTTGACTTGTTGGCTATGCAGCTGCAGGACGAGGGGATCAGCCCCGCTAAGACCACCTACCCACCAGGTTAGCTCATTAGCAGTAGATTAGGATCAACTAGACCCGCAATGGTTGAGGAGTCCGTGATGGGGTCAGTTTATGTGACTGTTCAACAAGAAATAAACACACAACAAACAACTTTAACCCTCTGGTATACAGTTGAGCATATTACGCACACTTTACACCTCATATTATAAAAGGTCATATTATTTTACACAATTTGTATTTGGTCATAATTCAAATGTTCATTTATGTCTGATTGTTTAAATTCTGACCCATCCACTAAAACCATCCCATAATAAACAATGTTAAATTCCTACACTAACACAGGACAGTGTTGTTTCTCCTGTTGACAGGAGAAACAAATGAAAAATAATTAATCCAATTTTCATGTAGTATATTGCAAATTTTTTTGTGTTTTTTTGCATCAAGAAATATGGTTTGTTTGCATTAGAAACATGGCATTTAAAGGGTTAAAAATTCATGAAACGTTGGTGATCAAGTTGATGAAATACAAAAAAACAGTTAAAAACAAATTGTATGAATAACATTTTGACTTTACTAGGGCACTGCGCAGGTTGCACACTTTTGGGGTTTAGGAGGGGCCTTTATGGGCGGGAAACCGGAGGGATAATCACCTACTAATCAATAAATACAGCACATTCCAGAATGATTGCAGTGCAACAGAAGATCTGAGAGTTTTACCAAACTACCTTCAGAACCAAGAGTTGTAAGACGACATCTACAGGATGTTTTTAGAGCAGAAACCATATCCGTTTTGGTTTTTACACCTGTATGACCTGCAAAAAGATAAAATGGAAGCAACAACCAGATGTACATAAAAACACAGACCAATGTGATAATCTGCAGAAAAACAACGTCAGAAGATACTCATTGAACCCACTTGGATCAATGTTAGAACCTGAACACTTCCAGATTGCATGGAAATGAACCTGTTAAACCATGATGTAAAAATACCATGAAAACAGTCATTCTGTCCAATGTTTCTCAAACTTATTTAGGTTTTTTTTTGTACCAACTTTTTAAATGTGCCAAACCACTGTGACCCAGTTCACAACAGGCTTCATTTATAAATAATGAACAGAGCAAATCTGAACATAAATGAAGATTTCAGACGGTTTTTACACTTTGAATTGACCATTTGTAACAGCGTGTCACTGAAAACATGCATGTTAAATATGTAGAAATGAGAGAAAAGAAATGTATTCAGATGAATGGAACAGATCAGTATTTTTATTTACTCGTACTATTAAAATTATTTAAAATTCCTGGGTTTCAAAAGTTCTAGGTTTTTTAGGCTTAACTTAAATTAATATTATATATTTATTTAATGCATCTAGGACCGAGAGATACAGCCACAAATACTATCATGATTAATTCTCAATTCATTCATATCTATAAATGTCAAATTACATTTTTTTTTAAGTTTAATGAAATTAGACAAAAGTAAATGATTTACTGAAACAACAAAAAATTCAATAATGTAAACAAAATAAAGACAAAACTTTAATATAGTGCAATAGAATTTTCTTGTGGAAAATAATAAAAAAAAATTAAACTGTGACATGATATTAAATTCTCCCCCAAAAAAAGCCTTTTTCCTCCCATTCCACTTTATTAAATGTAAATATATTTGTTGTAATGTTGTGATCTGGTGTAAACCAACCAGCTGCTGCTACTCTTTGAATAAAGGATGATGTGTTTAATACTTATTGACTTCAGTGTAAACGATGTCAGAGGAAATAGTAAAAGTGAAACTGTAGTAGAATCCAGTGACTCAGTTCACTAAACGTCTCCTCTTTAACCCTTTGTGTTACCATGGTGACATTCCCAGGGCCGCCTAAACTAGACCAAACCACAAAAATGCGAATCCGCCTGTTGTGTCAGCGATGGGAAGATCAGACAAGTGCCACAAAAGGTTGGAAGTCGGACTTCCTCTTCCTGTTTAATCACAGCAGGACTTATCAGAAAACACATGGGACGTGGACACACAGATAGTGGATTTTATCGGTGTAAACGTGACCGTGGAAGTGGAGTGTAAATTTAGTCCTGGACTCGTCCGTAACCTTCAGCAGACACAGGCAGTTTTCAGCCTTAGATTTAGAGACTTTACTCTGAGTCATTTTTTACCAACGCTCTGAAGACAAGCCAAAGAAACATAAAGACTGCAGTGATTTTTTACCCTGACGGCGGTCGGTGCAGTTTCCAAAAACATCTTCACTTATGGACAAAGTGATGTGAAATACACACAAGTTGACTGTTTAAGCCTTTATTCAGCCCTGTTTAGCCAGTGCTTTGGAGAGAATTACTGCACCACCCCAGAGTCTCTGTAAAAATATAAAAGGTTTTCAACATCAGTTACTAGAGCTGTGTGATACAATGATAATAATTATTATTGTGATGTCATCATCTCACCTGTCCATAGACCATGCGTCATCTTTATCTTCATTAGCAATTTCTTCAAACATCTTCTCCAGTAAAACTACTGGTCGTATTCATTTCAGTTATTTCATGTTTCTTCCTTGGGGCAATGTCTACGAACTTTGTTCACAGGAATGAGAGATGTAGAATTTTGACGAATTTTGGCAGTATTAAAAATTTTCCTTTCTTTCTACTGGTCCATATGTTGATGGTTTATAACATGTAAATGGTTCCAGATATCAATCGGGTTCCTATTGATCACTGATAGAAGTCATATATGGACTTGGATTGAATTAGTTGAGTTCTCCTCCAGTGAAAGTACCACCCACTTCTATTGGAGATTGACAACCTCGCAAATTCAACTTGGAAATGATTTTTTAGAACATGATGCTGAGACACAGGGACATTGGAACTATTTTTTTAAATATCATATTGTGATTGTTTTCTTTGATAAATATCAGCTCATTTTTACACCTTAAAGACAATATTAAAACCACATATAACCTTTTACGTTGTTTTTATTTTGATCAAAAATCAAACAAAACTGTATTCATTTCATTCATTGTGATTGTTTTGTTTCTTTAGATTAAAATGATGAAAATGGACAAAATAAGAACTACATCCAGAACTAGAACTAGACTGAAGGTGTGTCTTTATCTTGTTAAATATTGCATCTTTTACCACAAATAACCTGTTAATCTGTTTTCCTTCAACTTTCACGTTGGACTAAAACTTGACATTTAAACTGTTAAAATAATAATGATCGGACATTTATTGTGATAATTATCAGCAATGACTATTTTTTTGTTGTTTTATAGTTTGTTGGATGGATGATGGATGGATGGGTGTTGTCATTTGTATAAATACAGCTCATGTCTTGATTGAATTCATGAAGAAAAACGTGACTTTTGCCAAATTCTCCACGTATAAACCCTCATTTCTCATTTATTCATATATTCCCAATGAGCTATTATTATTCAGATTTTGTTCGCCGATTTTCTGCAAATTCAGGTGAAATTTGTGACACATTTGGATAGAAACCAGATCATTAATAAAGACCCAGTTTGACACAACAAACTGATCTGAACTGAAAGAATGAATTCATTTATTAAATGACAGAAATCACTATGTTTAGCTGTGATTGATGAACAGGTGGATGTCAAAAAAATCCAGTGTTTTAGTATTAAATACATTCTCATTTTAAGCATCATTTACATAGTCTTTCTTTTTTAAAATTTTTCTCAGAAGCTGCAGTTTGAGTCAAACCCAAGCCCTGTTCAGACTCTAAAACTGCACCGTGAGACTGAAATGATGCAATAACTTAAGTCGTTTGGGTTTTGGTCATAAATAAAGATTAGATTCTAACTGTGAGCGCAGCTGGTTGATGGCGTTCCCAGCTGAGTGATGATGATGAATAATCCGAGACGCTGGGGTCAGAGGTCAAGTGGTCCACGTGGGTCTGGTTGGTCTTTGACACAGTCCAGACCATGTGTGTTCTCTGTGGACGTATGCAAGTGTTTATACGTGAAAGAAGATCCATGTGAGACCACAGTAGAAATGTGTGTGTCTGCATGTGTGTTATTTATATTGACATTTTCATACAGGTCATCAACCCATAAAGACCCAGTGCTACTTTTACGGCAGTTTTCGCTATTCTCTATTTCTATTTTCTCTATTTCTTTATTTAACCTGTCTTCTCTCATCTATCACACTAACTTTATTTAGGTGGAGTTCCCCAGGGGTCAACTGTAGGTCCTTTAAATATTTAATCTAAATTTGTTATAATGTGTTGTAACAAGCAACCGATATGTTACTTTGTATGTAGTTTATCCCCATTATAATATTATCCTCTGTATTTTGTGTTTTTTTCAGTGTAAGTCAGGTGTTTTCCCATATGTGATTCACTGATCATGTAGATGTTCATATAAGATCAGATTAAAATTGAGGGTTATTTTATCAAAAACAGAGAAAACTGAAGAAAAAGTGGGTTTTATAAATATCATTAACTGAAGGTAAAAACAAGTGTGTCCATCCACTGTCATTTATCCAACGTCATGGGTTTGATATTTTTTGTTCACTGTCATTTATTTTGTTCTTGTTGCTTATTATTTTTATTTTTTATATTAATTTTGTTCATTTTATTTATATTCTCCATGTTATTTATTATTTCGGAATTTTCTTTATTTTAGTTGATTTTGTTCTTTTTAGTTATAATTGTATTTATTTTTGTTCATTTTATTGCCTATTTTATTATTAATTTTAGTAAATCTTTTGCTTGTCTTTTTCACGATTTCACATTATTTATTATTTTGTTCAATAACAAATCATTTTTATTCATTTGTTTGTTGTTTAATATATATAAAACCAGTGTGTCCATCTACTGTCATTGATCCAACTCCATGGGTTTTACTGGTGAATCAGTGTTTTAGAAGATGACGGTGTTTCCACGGTAACTACGGAGCCTCTGAATGTCCAAATGGGTCATATGTGATGACCATGAAAAGATGAATAACTGAATTTTATACCAATTATTAACACGTATTGATAGGA
Organism: Apogon talboti; assembly: GCA_037367365.1. Lineage (NCBI taxonomy): Eukaryota > Metazoa > Chordata > Actinopteri > Kurtiformes > Apogonidae > Apogon > Apogon talboti. Next base: position 1,877,430 of record JAPQRQ010000026.1, on the reverse strand, counting down.
TTAGTGGATCAACAGGTGGTATTAGTCGACAGTGGCTGTTTGGGTCTTTGAGGGTTAATAGAACAGAGCAATAATTGTTGTTGTGGTACATGATTTTAGTTTGGATGCTTCAATAACAAGTAATATTTATTAAAACACTATAGAAATATTCCATTACAGACAAATTAAGAATACAGTGCTGTGAAAGTGCAATGAAGAGAAATAGTATGAACCCTGTCCCATTTATATAGTAATTTATATCAAAAGTATGGACATGAAGGGATAAGAAACAGTGTAACAACACAGGTTTTCACAGATCCTGTCTCCGTTTTAGTGTTTTTTACATTTATGAATTAAAAAATGCGCACTTTTACTTTATTTTGGATCATTATTTGTAACACCTGTGTACAAACAAACACAAAACTTGCTCTTCTATGTATATTGTCCACTGGAGACCAACTACATCCATTAGATCTGGATAAAGTCAGTTAGTTTTGATGGTCTCTACACAACCTGGCATTAATTTTACTCAAGTGGTGTCCAAAATGTCTTATAATGACTTATAATGGGAGTGAAACTGTGCTGTAAATGTTCTCGGTTGAAGTGAAATTGTTTATAGTGAAAATCCAAAGACCAACATATTTAACATAATAAACAAAACATATATAAAGACGTACATCTAATCCTAATGTTCAGTATAAGAGCAAAAGTATGTGGACAGCAGAGTCTCTGTCCTCCCATTCAGACAAAGACCCTGGTGATGAGGTCAGGGTTCCAGTTCATCCTAAAGGTGTCAAACGGGGTCAAAGGTCAGAGCCCCGTGTAGGCCAGTTCAGTGGATACTAGTGAAACTGTACAGATATGTTTCTTACCAAAGTTGACAGACTTCACTTATGTCATGTCACATCAGACACAAACAATAGATCATCTGTCCACACACTTTTGGACATTTACAGTTTTTAACCAAATTTTCCAGAAGCCTGAGGAGCTGTCTGAGGTATTCTTAACCCTAAAAGACCCACAACCATATTTGTCATAACTCCCACATGATTTTTTTTGTCTGTCCTAATTGTATTTTGCATTTTTTCAGTGTAAATCATGTATTTCCCTGTATTTAAGTCACTCATCATGTAGATGTTCATTAAAGCCCAGAGTAAATTCAAAGGTTATTATATCAAATATTGATGTTTCTATGTCTAATCCTCATCAACAGGACATCTTACAGCTGTAGACATATGTCCCAATATTTATGTCCATATAGTTTAGAAACATCAATATTTCCTTCCAGTTTAATGGTAGATTTGTCTTCCTCAGTGAGATGTGATGAAAGTAGATGGTTAGTTGGTAGAAAATTATTATTTACAGTCAGAACATGAAAAATATTTGAGAAATTTAGAGGTAGAACATTTAAAATCAGAGTCATGGATTAAAAAAGGCATTTTGGAAGCAAAGGTAACAATTTAAACCAATCCAATATAAAACTATATTATGACATTAGTCATTATTGTTTTGTATCCCAGATCCCTGTTAGAAAAGAAACACCTGGATTCAATGTGTCCATATACTTTTGTCCATATGGTGGATGTTAGTCTTTCCAGTCTAATTCAGCCAGAAAGTTCCTTCATTCACATTATTAATGCAGGAGCGTCCATCCTCTACCAACAGAACTGGCCTGAACAAGTCTAAAGTCCAACATTACAGAATATTTCAGCATACATAAAATTCTTTTGAGTATATTCCAAACTTTTATGGTCAATCTCGTATTTTCAACCCCTCTCTAGTTAAAGTACTCAATAATATCCAACCCCTCATCCATGGGTGTCCATGTGCATGCCTGAAGGCCTGAAGGCTTTGTTCCCAGGCTTCTGCAGGCCTCTCGTAGTAATTGCACCAGTAATTGGTGAAGCGATAACCCCATTTCCACAGGAAATATGCCCCGGTTTCCTCCTCCTTTTCCCCCCCTCAGCTCCGCCCCCTCTGGTGGCGCTGCCAACAAAGTCGTCCCACTGGGAACGCTGCACCAGACAGCCAACGTTCCCTGGGGCTTGGAGAGCAGACGCACAGACGGACAAAGACAGAAACACAACCGCATACATGTAGTTTACACACACACACACACACACACACACACACACACACACACACGGACGACGCTGTGGGCTGTAATTGGGTGGATTAAT
>JAPQRQ010000026.1:1775164-1792791 GCA_037367365.1 Apogon talboti | reverse complement strand
TAATACTCTCAGGGTCATGTGACGGACGCCGCTGATCCCGCCCTGACCCCTAGTCCATGTGATTTCTCGATATCTTGACCTCCGCTGTCTTTACGTCGCCGCCATTCAACGTTCAGTCTTTGTTTTAACAACCAAAACCACATCAGTGTCGACACACGAGCTTTGGGTTCAAGTCCAATCCCTCATTGTCCCCATTGAGCCTTTTTTGTGGCACTGAGTTGTCTGGTTAAAATAAACGAAAACTATTAAAATGGGAAAAGAAAAGGTCACAGTGGTTATTAGAGAAACTCTGGAACCTATTGAGGGTAAGTGTCTTTAGGTGAACGTCTCATAAAGAAAAGGAAGCAAATGGGATAAACACACACCCAACCCTCAACAGTGGAGGGTGAGGTCGTGAGCAGCTGGTCGATGGGTCACATCAGAGAACTGCTCTACACGCAGCGGTGAACATGTGGTTTCCACCGTCTGCCGGGTTCTCCAGTCGCGTTTGTCGTTTCCAACCACATGTAAAGGTTTGAGGAGCCACAGACCAGAGTCGACTCATTATTTAAAGCCTCCTTCGCTCTTTTCGCTTTTGGTTTAAATAATTTCAGACGCGCCTCATGAGTGAATAAAAGCTTTATGAGACAACAAAAGGACGATTGGAACAGACACATCGTCCACCGGAATCACCAAGATGACTGGGCCGCATTGTTCCCTACATCCTTTATTATATTTTATTGTCTTTTAAAGTTTATTTTATGGTTATTATCTCATTCTGTTTTCCTTTCATTCGTCTCTGGGGCGTCGTGTGTTATGTTGTAAATAGTTGGACCTTAAAATGTTCTGACGTTTATTTTATGTTCAACATGTGCAGACACTTTGTTACTGGACTTTATTGTCAGTTTTCAGGTCAGGTTTTCTGTCAGAGTTGATTATTTCAGAGTTTGTGGAGTTTGTCTCCATCTGTGGGATGAAGCAAAAACATACAGTCGTCATCATCATCATCATCATCAGTGTCATTTTTTTGCTAAAGTCTGACCTTTTTAACTCCAGATAATATTCATTGTTTTGATGACAGTGATTCCCTTTTTTACCTCCAAAGGACATGTCCTGGTCTCCTGTCTGTTCTGTCCACTTTGGATTTATTGTAAAAATAGGTGTGTGTGTCTCACTAAAATGCATAATTATGTCTGTAAAATCCTTTTGGACCATGTTCAGTGGTGCATTACTCAAAACAGTAATATCAAGCTTCTCCAAAATGGATCCCTTTAGCGTGATAATGTCTGTAATACTTAGAAATAAGACCATGTACGGGAACAAAAAGGAGATGTTACATTTATTAAACAACAAAACTCTATTCTTTTCATATTTCTAAGACATGTTTAGGTGATCATTTGGGATGTTCCACTTATTAATACTTTTTCCCTAGTTTAATCTTGCAATATGAAGCCCTTGGGCTGCATGTTTGGGTTTATATCACTCAAGTTGACCTGAGTTGGATTAGTTTGTTTTATTAAGCCCGTCACAAATGTATGTTGTATGTTTGGGGTAAAATGAAATTTTTCATTGTTTATATTGTGTTGTCTTTTTTTAATATATTGTTATTTTATTTTGTTTTATTCTGTTTTTATCATGTGTTTTATTTTTTGTTTAATTAGACTGTATATAAAACACTTCGTCTTCTTCCGGTCATAAACGGGCCGGAACCTTTCTTCTAGGGTTTGTTTCGGAGATATATTTCCAGAACGGACTCGGTTGTTGCTTGACGGATTGATACTGAACTGGTGAGTGTTTTCTCCGTTTAAGTAACTCCACTGGCGCCAAAACATGGAGTGACTAGTACACAAGTACAGTTATTACCATTAAAGAATCCATGTCATGCTAATCTGTGAGTTAGCCTGAAGCTAGCTGCATTTAAACTGTCATTTAAGCCCCGAGAAGCTAACGTTAGCAAGGCGGCTAATAACAGTAAAAACATCCACTTCCTCATCGCCTCCAAGCTCACAACCAAATACTTCTGCTTTAGCTCCTTTTTCCCGTTCGTTGTTATATATATAACGTACTTTTAGTCTGCACTTTGTAATTAATAGACGCTGTTCGTGTAAAAAACTGAACAGAAGCGAATGTCAACACTAAGTTAGCTTCATGTCTTAGCTGGAGCTAAGCTACAATTACGTCATTTTGCACTAATGAGGAAATAACGACAAAAATAAACGGACTGATATAAATACAACACGTGTAAAGGTTGAACCTATAGGATTGCATTACGGTGCGTTCACACAACAGTAGTTTGCCTCTGAAATGCAGTGAGAAGAGACATTTTGAGCTGTAGGAGGAGGAGATGATCAGATTCCTGCAGTTATTACCCAGAGCCTCACCCCATTTTACAAAACCTCCATGTGGGTCCACATAGTGAAGGATTTCACCCTGAGAAGTTATCTGCCTTTGAAGCAGATTATCCGTATTATGTAGTCTAAACTGTCAGAATTCAATCACATTCTCTTTAAGAAGTATGCAGGTTGTGAGTAATATAAACTGTTGGACGTGGATGTTAAGTGCTGTAATTAAGGTCCATTCGGTGTCTGAGAAGTGATCGTTTCAGCTGTAATCAGGATGAATTAGATTTAGAACAGACTCTCTTGTTTGTCAGGTTTTATGAGGATGAATGTCCGCACGTGTTTGAGAATGTTGGTTCTATAGGTTTGACAGTTTGTTGAATGAAATCATTGTCTGTAAAGGCTGTGGTCTTTATCAGCTGATGCAGTTTCAGAAAAGTATTTAAATGTGCAGGGCTATAACTAATGAACATTTGCATTGTCGGTTAATGCAAAATAGTGTTTGTCAGTCAGTCAAGTTCCTGAAATGTTCTCAATGTTCTGAAATGTCTTATTTGGTCCACCACCAAAGATTTTAAGTTTTCGGTTAATATTCACATAAACAAGCTGGGCTAAAGGATTATAGATAATGGATTAATTTAATCATTGTCAAGTAATGAATTAATGGTTGAAGCTCCAGTGTAATGTACAGTCAGCCCGTAACAGGGTACTCAGAGCATAGAAATGCTCTGACATTCAAAGTTTCAACCATAATATGTTTTATATTTATATTCTCCAGTGTTTCCTCAGTGGGGGCCCTCTGTGCCGGGGGGTGGCTGTGGGTTCCGGTGGCTGTGCTGCCCTCTTGGGGTCTGCTCCTCCCTGGTGGGGTGGAGGTCCCTGTTTGTCCCTCTCTCACTGGTCAGGATGCGGCTCTGTGCCGGTGGCACCGGGTTGTTGGGGGCGGTGGCTGCCCCTGATGTGGATGGCTTCCAGTGATGGCGCCTCCTATTTTGCTTTCTGGTCCACCCATGCTCAGTCTTTTTATGTTCTGTTATTATTTGTGCGTATCAGCACTGGAAATATGGGTGGTGGGGCTTCTGTGTGTGTGTGTGTGTGTGTGTGTATGTGTGTAGTGGGGGGGGGGGTGTACTGATTTTTTTTTTATGTGTAAAGCACTTTCTGCTACATTTCATTGTATGACAAGTGCTGTAGAACTAAAGGTTGATTGGAGATCATAACAAGACTTTATTACTTTTGTGAAATTTTTCATGGCCTCCATGAACCCAGATGAACCCTCCAACACCAACTCAAATCACCCATGATGCATTCTAATGCAGTATTTATCCTTGTAGATCCACTAACGTTGTGTGTTTCTCTGCAGCAGGTGGAGGGATGAGTCTCTCCCCTGTGATTGGCACAGACGTGCCAGAAACGGCCAATGGGGTCGTGACCTCTGTCTCTGCTGAAAACGGGCCTCACGTCTCTGTCGCTGTGAAATGTGGTGGCAGCAGACTGCCCTGTCCAGGGGATGAGTCGGAGGATGGGACAGGACAGACTGATAACCACGTGGACATGGACCGTTTAGTTTACGATGGGAAAGGTCGTCTGGATGCAGAGATGGACATTAACCAGAGGACGTCCAATTTATCTTTATACACCACCGGAGACTCGGACATGCACGTTCCCGAGGAGCCTCCTTGTGCAGCTCTGCCGTGGGACTCAGTACCGCTCACACAGGCCAAAGACTCAGCTCTGCGAGGAGGCCCTGTGGACTCAGACGGACAGATGGAGAGACAGACAGAGACAGACGGCCAGGAGGAGGAGGACGAGGACGGAGAGAAGGAGAAACAGGATGAAGAGGAGGATGAGAAGAAGTGGAGGAAACAGAATGTAGCAGGAAGACGAGAGGAGGAGGTCAGTCACTGGCAGGTACATGACAAACATCTAATACAATAGAATAGAATAGAATAGAATGTGTGCATGTTGTACTCACTTGATAGAAGGGTGTTAGTGTAGGAATTTAACATTGTTAATTGTGGGATGATTTTAGTGGATAGGTCAGAATTTAAAACATGAACAACTTTTGAATCTGACCTAAAACAAATTGTGAAAATAATATGACCTTTAATAACATGAAGTGTAAAGTGTGCATAGTACGCTCACCCGGATACTGGAAGGTTAAAACAAATTCTTAGTTGCAGATCTGTTTATTGTTGTGGTGAAGTAATGATAATAATAATAATGATAAACTTTATTTTGAACATAAGTGGAATAAAATATGAAGGTGAATAAAAGGCAAGAGGAATTGCACATTTAAACAGAACCCTCCAGAATGTTGAAGGTAATAAACCAACCAAAAAAGGAAAAAAAACTCACACAGTGTACAACTATTTCATTATGTCTCTAACACTTTATGTCTGCAATGCAGTAGGAAGAAGCTGAGCTTTTATTTTCCAACCCCAGTTTTACATGACCAATATGTAGTGTCCATAAAAAAGAACAGGTCAGTTATTAAATTATTGAAAAAAGAGAACAAATGATAACATACCATAAAGAACAGAAGAGCATAAAATGGTACAGCTGTGTTCTTTAAACACTGACATTACCATCCTAGATTAAACTGCTTTTCCACATCCTTATATTTATTTAAAATTGGATTTAACATATTCCATTAAACTGATGTATGTTTTTTACTTTGTTTTAGTTCATCTGTTCCATAATTTAACCCCTGTGGTTGAAACACATCTTTTTCCTTTGTCAGTCTTTTTATTGAGGAATTAATCACAAAAACCATTATTACAATTTGTCCTCATTTTGAAAGTAAACAAACCAAAACTACACCAGAAAAAAACAAACATTACAAACACCCTCCCCATCCCAGGACTTATGATGTAACACACCAAGAGAGGACACATCAACTCTAACACCATTCAGGTTGACTTATCCATAGATTGTAGAAGGGGATGCCACAACCTATTGAACTGGTGTAGTTTATTTAACAATGAGACATGGATTCTCTCCAGATGAGTTTAACTATATCTTGCTGCGGCAGCTCCTTCTCTGTCAAATTGTGACGCTGCCTCCCAATGGCCTCCTTTATCATACCATTATCAATCGTAATAGTATTTTTACCCTGAATAACCAGTTTATTATAGACATCTGTACAGAAATTATAGTGTACTAATGTAATTCTTGTGAAACATGTCCTTCCTACAATTGTTCTGATACTGTGCGTTTGTACTTTCAGTTTTCTGATCTCCTTCTGTCTCTGAGAACCATTGTAACCATGTAAATCTGCTCCTGTTTTCCAGTTAGCGCGACACTACTCCTCATCAGCTCCCGGTCCCAGCACCTCCTCCTCCTCCTCCTCCCCTCCTCCTCCTCTCCTCCCCTCAGACGACACCCCCTGCCCCCCCCACGTCATGGCCCAGGTGTGGGTGCGTAACGTCCGTGGGATGCAGGACAGTAAAAGCCTGGATGAGATCAGCCAGGCGTGTGGAGGTGGGTTCAGCGGGTCCACGTCCAGCCTCTGCGGATGAACCAAACCTTATTCAGCTCATGTGGGTGTGTTTCCAACAGGTGGTTCGGGGGCCCGGGGAGGGGGCAGAGGCGGCCAGTCGGAGGGCCGGCGGGCTACCATCTCCTCTGCTCTGGAGCTGGAGGGGACGGTCAGCCACGATGGAGACCTGACCAACTTCATCACCAAGAACCTGGAGCAGAAGATCAAGATGAGCTCCAAACCCAGTCTGGACTGCAGCGACTGTGAGTACCGGGCTCGGTTCTGACTGTTCTGATTTTAGGGATGAACCCAGTATGAGACCCTGGACCGGTACCGGTGTCCAGGGTCCAGTTTGGTTGGTGCTCAGTGCTGTTATACTAAAGTGTATTGGGGATTTTTGGTTATTATTACTGATACTGATGTTTAAATTATGGGTAGATTAGATAGAATTTTATTGATCACTTGGGCAGAGCTTCTCGGAAATTAAGCTTCCAGTAGCGGCACAACATCATATGTACAGATATAAGAAGAATTAGATGATAAAAAGGAAAAGAAAATAATAATAACAACAACTATAAAAATAATAGTAAAAACAGGCAATTGCACATTAGAAAGTACTAGTACAAATAGATAATAAAAGTAGTAATAATAAACAGTGATAATAATAATAAAGTATTCATAGAAATAGTAGTCATAATGGTATATGTAGAATAAAATAGAATAGAATGGAATAGAATAGCCTTTATTGTCATTGTGCTACTCCAGTCAGTGCAACAATATGAATTTAAAAAAGCAATATGTCAGAAAATAAGAATAGAGCAAATATAAAATAAATAAAAAAACTAAAGTAAAATAAGAAAATAGAATATAAAATTAACTAAAATACAATAGGAATAGAACTAAAAGTAGAATAAATAAAAATAAACATAAAATATGAATGGACACAATATTAACAGTATGTCTATGAACTCAAGTCTATATAAAAAATAGTGCCTTTATATTTTGATAAATATTGCATTCTTACTGCAGAACAGAAGATTATTGCATGACTTATTGCACATAATTCACATTTTGCAAGGTTATTGCACATTATTGGAAGTGATTGTATGAGGACACATGGAGATCCTGAGGCCGATTCAGGACGATGGAACTCCAAGTGCAGAGTCCGACGCTGTTTTCTCTGCAGAGACTTCCACACTCATTGTCTCCTCATCTTTTATGCATGACTCTGTTCAAACCATAAGATGTAACGGAGAATCCATGAGCTATCTTTAGCAAATGAATAGCTGTTTGTTTATGGACTGATTCATATTTAAAGGGGCTGCATTAGAGGATCATCTGATCACAAACACGTGAACCTCGGATTCACTTTACTTGGTCCTGAAACACGTTTATGTTGGTCTAGGCACAGATTGATCCTACTTCTTTTAAGTTATTTTCATTCATGGAAGAAGAAAATTGGTAGTAGATGTGTCAGAGTTAAAACAGCAGGTACTAACAAACATAAAAATCTTCTATTACCTGATTTTATTTATTTATTTTTTTTGGTTTAGCGCAGGAGAACAATCATGAACCAGATGGTTTTGTATCTTGAGCAAAAAGATGTTCAATTAGAGACAAACTGTAAAGAAAGTCAGAAAAATGTGCTCTTGTAAAACCCTGCACTAACAAACAGGCCTGAAACTGCTCTGATTGTTTAGGCAAAAACATAGACATGGACAGTTATTTATTTTATTTTATTCTATTCTATTTTATTTTATTTTATTTTATTTTTTTTGTCTGATCGTTCTACATTTGGTTGAGACTCAGAGTGGAGCACATTTTGATTTTGACCACCAGGGGGCAGCGCTGAGTTCAAAGTGGAGTTGAGGTGGAGTTTCAGTTGGATCCAGCTGGTGCACATTGATTTAATGAGATGGTCATGTTTAAATCTTTGTTAGGAGATCGCTGGTGACTCATAATTTAAACTTGACTCATAATTAAAATGAAATTCTCAAAGTTTTAATGAAATGTGAGGAAACAGTGTTTTAGTTGGATAATACAAAGATAAGATAGATTTACAACAAAAAACACTAAATATTCCCACATTTCTCCTTTTTTTACATATGAGAATTTGCTCTAAATTAACTTTATAGATTCTACGTTAAATTAAATCCGTCATTAAACCACATCTTGCCTTAGTTCTGAATCCATCCTCCTCTTCCTCAGCTGACTGTTCAGGTCCGATATACCGGAGCCGGGGTCTGACCCGCAGACCGGCTGACATCCCCCCCATCGACCCCACGGTCCTGGTGGATCTGCAGAGACACACTCAGGACGTGGCCCACAGTGTGGAGATGATGATGAGGAGCCTCAACGGAACCATCCAGAACGTAAGATGATGATGATGATGATGATGGTGGTATTGATGATGGTTTTCTGTTTCCAACCTGTTTACCTTCTTTACCATCTACTTCTTTGTGTTCATTGGTGGATCCAGATGACAGCTCTGAGCGTGGGCTACATCCAGACCTACAGGGACTCTGTGGACAGTCTGGGGGAGTCGGTGGACATGAGTATAAAGGTGACACGTCTCATATGAGTATTAACTGTTCAACTACAACCCTGTGTAAAAGTCCTGGTCCAGCATTAGGTTTGTAGGTTTATTATAGTTCTAATTTGATGCGATAACAATGATGAAAACACAAACATAAGATGCTAACCAAGCTATGTTTGAGTGTTACGAGTTAATTTATTCATGTTTCCTTTAAGTTATATTATTGTGAATTATTCAAGGCTGAATAAATTCTGTAACTACGTAAGGGAAACACAATTAAGACTGTTCATAAACATATTTTTCATAGTTTGCTAACAACAGTGTGCTAAACTAGCTAATGTTAGCGAATGTCTGACCTTAGAGCAGTGCTTCTCAATTATTTTCTCTTACGCCCCCCTAGGAAGAGGAAATTATTTTGCGCCCCCCCATTAACCCGTTGTAGGCTGTTCTCCTCCATATTCCACTGTTTTTGTAATGAGGTACAGTTCAGCGCAGTTTTTGAAGGTACATATGTTACCTGGTGACCTTTGACCTCTGACATTCATGGATCAGTGTCAAAGCCCCGTTTTTGTAGCAATAGTATTAATTTAATGACATTTTACTGACTTTTGGATCATTTTTAATTTGCTTTGTTGACTGGAGGAACTGATCAATACCAGAATCAATAAAATAATCTACATTCCTGAGACTATTGGTTTAATTAAGTTTATGATAATTATTCCTAATGTCAGTAATTTGCATCATATTTATTGTATGTACTATATTCAAATGAACAATCTCCACTTACTTTAGTATCTGCGTCACAGCAACAACACTTTTTTTTTTCTGTAATTGTAAATAAACTTGGGCAGTAAGGGGTTAAAAGGCATGTTCATTCCTCAGACTTAAAACTATGGGAAAGTTTCTCTACTGAACTGAAACTTTATTTAGTTGTTTTCTGTGTGTAACTTAACGTCTCCCCCTGCTGTTGTCCATTTGGCGTCCATTGTGCTTCTGACTCATGACCGTTGTGCTGTTTGTGCGTCTGCAGGGCATGTACACCCTGATGGCTCGCTGTGAGGAGCTGGACCGCTCCATGCAGCCCATCCACACGCTCGCCGCTCAGATACGTGACATCAAACGCACCCTTGACGCCCTGGAGGCCATCTGCAAGTAAGCCCCGCCCATCCACCACGAGAACACGCCCCTGGCTGTAGAGACCCGGCACGGAAATGAGCGCATCCCGAAACGAGGTTGTCAGTGTAAGCAAGTAACCCCGCCCCCTCTGCAGGTAGCACACACACACCGCAGCGCCGGATTGGTGGAAACCATGGCAACTAGGCATGTTTTGGATGATCATAGTCCCTCCGCTTGTTCCATGTTCCAGGATGAACATGTCTGTGTTGTCACATGTCTACTTACTCGCGCTTGATTCACTGTCAGAGCTGAGTTTTGCTTCCTTTGTGAGTTTTTTTATTTTTTTTTTTTTACCTCACTTCCTTTAACGAAGTCGTATAATAAAACCTGTTTGTGGAGACACTCGGAGTGCCCTGAAAAGACACACAGAGTTGGATTCAGATCCAGACTGAGGAGGAATGATGTGGTTTTCCGTCCGCCCACTCGGCTCAGATTGCACTACCCTCTCCTTCCCACAGGGGGCAACGTTTCGCTCTGACTTTCTCTTTGTGTATGAACTTCTCTGAAGACTTTTGCACAGAAACAGAACGTCTATTTTTGAATCTTATGCAACAAATGTCAGATTCTTTCACTGCAGGCGAAACGAGTGGAGTGTGTGTGTCTGTGTGTGTGTGTCTGTCTGTGTGTGTGTGTGTGTCTGTCTTTTATGTTAATTTATTTGTCAGCATGCACGCCTTTACAACAACACCGATCCAAGCAGTTTTCTTTGCTGACTAATGAACAGTTTACAGCAGATAGAATTCTGAAGTTTGAAAACAGCCGCGGTTCCCAGTGTGTGGGTTTAGGTTTCGGAAAAGCTTCAGATATTTATTTTGCTAAAATCTAAAAGTGTCATTGACTCTTATGCCCTCCTCTAATTCACTACCCTCTGGTTACCTTTGTGGCAAAAATATACCTGCACAAAAAAACTGCTATAAAATCATTATACATCAATATATATATTTTTTGGCTTTTTTTTTTGTGAATCTCTTAAACAACTTCAGCCCTGCTCAAAACTACCAAACATTCAACAATTTTCATGATTTTAACTCTTTAAATGCCAGTTTAATAATTTGAATTCTATTACAATAAAAACACAAAAAAATCTAATATTTTCCATATGATCAATTGTAAGGGGATGGGACATTGGTGGTGATTACATTAAATGATCACTTAATGAAATAAAAAATGCACAATAATGCCCGAGGAGGACCTAAGGGTTAAAAGCAGATGCATTAGTGCACGCCGGAAGAATTCCACATTCATTTTCAGGCTTGAAATTTCAGAAAATTTCTCTACAAGATAAAAAAAAAAAAAAATTGCATTTTACCAGATGTGGACATGAGTATTAGCGCTGTGTAGGTTTTATGTACCAGTACTGAATATTCAGCAGAAAAACGTTGATGACATCAATTATTCAAGGCCTTGGTAGAAAAACTGTCAAAAAAAGGGTCGAGTGGAGATCATTTCCTGCAAAACAAACAATTAACCAACACATACTTTCCATTGTCTGACGATTCAACAAATACACAACATACCTATCAATTAACAAACAAATACAGAACAACTGTCTAATGTGTGATTCATCAGAAATAACCATACCAGGTCTTAAAAGGACCACAAATAAATTCTACTAAAACAAACCATCTGAAGTGCAGTCGTTCTGGGTTTGTTCTCATGCTCTTGTATAAATGTCCTGAATATTTCACCTCCACGGCAGCAGCAGGCGCTAGCAGAAAACATCAGCTAAATAATGAAACTGATCATTTACAGACACTATGATCCGTTACTTCCAGTAAATAACTCAGGACGGAGTTAAAACATTTAACCATGAGCACAAACTCAGTGCAAGCTGTGTTTTGTTTGTTTAACCCTCCGATATCCAGGCGAGCATATTACGCACACTGTACGCTTTATGTTATAAAAGCTTGAAGGTTTATGACCAAATAGAATGTGAAGACCTGAGTGAAAACATGAAACACTGACATCAATAAACCTTTTTAATGACAGATATGATCTTAGACTTAACCTTCCAGTACCCGGGCGAGCATATTGTGCAGACTTTACCCTCCATGTTATAAAATGTCATATTATTTTTCACGATTTTTTTTTTTAGGTCAGAATTCAAAAGTTAAAATTCTGACTCATCCACTAAAATCAGCACATAATAAAGAATGTTAAATTCCTACACTAACACCCTTCTACCAAGTGAGTAACATTTGACCTAGAACAAAAAAATAATCTATATTAACCAATGTCCGTGTCAATCATCAACATATGACGGGATGAAAAAATAACTAATCCAATTTTTATTTAAAATATTGAACAAAAAACAGTTTGTTGTTTTTTGCGTCAAAAAAATATGGTTTGTTTACATTACAAACATGGTATTTAAGGGGTCAAAAATATGACAGTTATTGAGTATTTGGTGTTTTTGTTTACATTGACATTAGTGCGACGCTGTGCAGATTATGCGCTTTAGGTGCTTATTAGTGCCTCTATGGGCGGACACTGGAGGGTTAATGGGTATGTTTGATTTGTGCAGAACAAGATGCATGAATTAATCCTGTTTTGTTTGTAATTGAATCGTCGTTCATTTGTAAAACATATTGGTTTTTTGGCTGTAAATTCTGACTGAACGAAGCTGAACCCAACATTCAACCATGATCAGAATAACGACACACACAAATCGGGAAAACATCCAAGTTTCAGAGGTTTAATGTGGACGATCGTCGCTGGACAAACCTGGAAACAACACGGACCTGGACAGTAAATCTAGGATTTCTGACGTATTGACTAAATTTCTCACCAGACGTTTTCCGGCGCCGTCGCTGAAGCCACTGGTTCTGATGGATCGATACCATTTATTTAAAGACTGTTGTACCAGATGACGGTACTGTTACTCGTACATTTTCCAGTTATTGACAGGTGTAGTTTGGTTCCAGACTTCACATGTTGGAGGACATTTTTCTTCATAAGAGCTGCACCATATTATTTCACCACCATCATCAGTCGGACACATGACCGAAAACACTCACGGTTGTCATTTTCCAACTGAATGATTAAAATAATGATGTAAAACTGTTTGGTTTTTTGTTGATGAGTTGCTTTGAGTAGATCCTAGTCTGGTGTTAAATGTGAGTATTTTCCGTCTCTGGGTTATGATCATGTTATTTTAGGCTTCATGGGAAACACCGATTGACTGTTTTCTGATATTTTGCTTCGACTTGGACTGAAAAACTCATGGATTCATGTCATAGTGAACCGTTTATTTGTCAAATGAAACTACAATTCCCCATAAAACCCTGATTACACTGAGTTTCTTTTTCAGCTTCTGGAATAGATGGACTCCTCCATGTTTGCTGGTTTCCTCTGTGGTAATGTTTAACAGTAGATGTGTTTCTGGTTCTGGCTTTTTTCTGGAGTCATCCATCTGTACCAGAGAGGAGGATCTTTGTCTTTACTGTCACTCAAATGTGCTGCAAAATGTCCAAACGTCATCATAAAACACTGTAATGTCTCTATATTCCACGTCAGTCAGGAAATGCTCCATTCACGACAGTGGATTATTAGTGTGAATGTAAACACAGTTGAGGAAATAAAGATTTACTCTGACTTTAAGGGTCGTAGGATGTTTTCCCAACTATCTGGAACTAGATTTGGTTTGTTCTCAAACGTGTCCACAGCAGATCTGTGTAGTTTTTATCTTAATTAAAGCTAAGCATGAGCAGAAGTGGGATGACAGAGGACACATCATGTCCTTGTGAATAATATATATAGATGTATAATTAACTTCCTGTTGTATAATCAGATGCACCCGTGTACATATGAGCTCTTTCTGTAACTAAAAATGATTTAGATACCCTTCGTCTCCAGTGTATATTTTAATGAAAAATAACAAATAAATTTACATGAGCCGCAAAAAAATAAAACATTCAAGACTGTTTTTCTGTATTAAGGGGATGATGGGGAAAGAAATGCATGCAAAATTTGACTTATTAATGTGTAATTAATGAAACAGTACTTTAATTATGTAGTACTTATGGCATATCCAGGAGCCTTTATTGCAGTTCCATGAAGACGCCACCAGGGGGAGCCAGAGGACAGGATAAACCTGTGTTGCTTATTCAATCACAGTAAAATGATGAATATTTAAGATTTGGAACCAAAAATTAAGAATAATTTGCTCATTATCAATTATTTTTATGCCAAAAGGAAGAAAACAGAAGTTCCCCCATAAATATATTTGACATTTTTGTAATTTAAACCTGTGAATTTATAGGTTTTACATCATTTAATACAGGGGTGTCAGATTCATTTTAGTTCAGGTTCCACATTCAGACCAATATGATCTGAAATGGGCCGTACCAATACAATGATAGAATAATAACCGATAAATAATGTCAACTCCAAGCTTTTGTGTGTGTTTTAGAGTGAAAGAAGATTGTTTTGTATCCCAGATCGCTGTTAGAAAAGAAACACCTGAATTCAACGTGTCCACAGACTTTTGTCCACATAGTTTACATCACATATTCACTGTAAAAAGAAATAAGTCTTGAAATGAGAAAATAATAGAAACATAGAGAAGTGCATAAAAGAACAAAATGTGCAAAAGAAAACCCAAGAACCTCTCTGGGTTTTGTTTCTCCAATCAGTCATTCATAATTTTGCCTCCACTTGTATAAAAGTCAGATCAGAGATGGTCGTATTTATTGTCTACGACGGAGTATTAGGGCCACATAAAAAAAATAAAAACACTTGTCACTACGAGAATAAAGTCGGAAAGTGTCATGATGAAACCCAGAATTTTGAGAATAGTCGAATACAAAAAGAGTCATAATTTTATGAGAATGAAGTTGTAATATTATGAGAATAATGTCGTCACATTTCAAAAATAAAGCCAGAATATTACGAGAATAATATTGAGAATTGTAATTTAAAAACGGGCAGGAAAAATATCAAGATAAAGTCATACGCACTTGTCGCATAATGGAGAACTTGGAACATTTTGTGAGGTTCTACTTTCATTTTGGGGTTTACGCACAGTGAAATACTGAGCCTGTGAGCCCATCATCAACACATGATGATTAGTCTGAGGACTTTGAAGGGAGTCTGCAGACGTTTGGGTTTGTTTTGTTGCAAGGAGGAGGAACTGACTGGAAGTGGTCGTCTGCAGGGCTGTCACCATAACCGGAAACTCTGTCATCAACCAGGCTTAAGACTTACAAGTTCTAAATTTATTTTATCACACTATTGTGAATTTATTTTCAAAATATTACGACTTTAATCTCGTAAAAGTACTACATTATTTTCGTTGAATTATGAGTTCTTTTAAAACTATGACTTTATTCTCGAAATATTCTGACTTCAATCTCATAGTGACAAGTGTTTTTATTTTTCCTACGTGGCATTAATATGCCGCCCTAATTCTCCACCCACTTTTCTCCTGTGTTTTTCTGTGATATCCTCTAGTGGAGGTCAAAGGTCAGCTGTGTCCTGTCATCTGTGTGTGTTTTATTGAAGGCCACTTTAGTCTGGGCTTGTGTTTCCAGTTTGGGTCAAAGGCACAGACTCGCAGCCACCAGAACCATCAGAACCCCCAGGTCTGGGGCTCTGGATAGGCCGTTCGCACTGTCCATGGGTCCATCTGTGGGTCCATCTGTGGGCCCGTCCATGGGTCCGTCTGTGGGCCCGTCCAGTGACACCGTGGGTCCGGGGGTCAGAGGTGAACCGTCTGTGCTGAACCGGGTCACTGAGGCACCTTTAGTGGTTGGAGCTGCAGTAGAAGTCACCGTGGTGGGTGTGGCGTCAGTGCCGGTTTCCCCGACAGACGCTCCGTCTTTGGGCGACTGTTGGTCTGACGCGTCCCCGTTAGACGAACTGAACCACTGGCACTGGAAGTCCTTCTTCCACAGCTCAGCCGGGTCCGGTTCCATAGGTTTAGAGTCCGAGTCCGGGGGATCTGTGGCTTTGGCTACGTCTGCCTGAGGAGATCACAACAGTAGAACGTCAGAATATTAGAACATTAGAACATCAGAACAGTAGAACATCAGAGCAGTAGAACGTCAGAACATTCAAACGTTAGAACAGTAGAACATCAGAACATTCAAACATTAGAACAGTAGAACGTTAGAACATTAGAACAGTAGAATGTCAGAACAGTAGGATGTCAGAATTGTAGAATATCAACATTCCAACGTAAGAACATTAGAACCGTAGAACGTCAGAACACTAGAACATTAGAACAGAAGAACGTCAAAACACCCCTGATTTAGTTAACCTGGTTCAGATAGAGACGTGTCATTTGTGCATTAATCAGATTTAGTTTGGTTTGGTTTCATCAGAGGCAAATAAATATCCGTCCAATCAGAGGCCTGTGTTTCATCATCATATCGTACCTTTTCCGTCACCGCTTCAGGTGGAGGCGGGAGGTGCAGGTAGGCGGAGCTTTCTGGGTTTTGACGGACACATCGGCCCTTCCCCTGGCACAGGGAGGCGGAGCACAGCCGGGTTGCCGTGGTTACATTGATGGAGTACGGTCCCAGGACTTTACGGACGAACTCTGCCAGGTCCTGACACTCCCTCTGAAACAGAGAAAAACACAGGAACATAGAAGACGTTTGTCATTTATTATGGGTCCTTAATCACTCCTGTTCAGTTTTCCTGTTCAGTGTGAATGGATGAATATACGTCATGTTCATACTGTTGATACAGAAACACAGTCAACTTTAATATCGCTGCTTTAAGTTGTAATGTTGTATCTTCTATATCGTATCAAGTGTTTCTTATTTGAGGTTGTTATAATAATAATAATAATAATAATAATAATAATCTCTAAACTGGGGATGTCGAACTGGATTTAGTTTAGGTTCCACATTCAGGCTAAAATTATCTAAACCATGAAAATAATGACATATAGATAATACTCCAATTTTTTCTCTTTGTTTTAGTGTGAAAGTTAAATGACATTATACAAATGTGAACAACCATGGACAACCTGAAATATCTTTGAAAAAAATAAGTGCAATTTCAACAGTATTATGTCTCTGCTTATTGTAAACAAAATGCCCAGATCACAGTGGATCAAATACACAAAACATGTAGTAACAGGCAGAAGGTTGGTACAAGTACACTTAATTTTCTTTAGACATTTCAGGTTCATATTTGTTCAGGTTATTCACATTTTATTTAAAGGATAGTTTGCAAATGTAAATATTTTCAGAATGTAATTCTACTTTTTTCACATCAAACCAAGAAGAAAATGTGGAGTCATTATTTATAGGTTGTTCTGTCATTCTTTTACTTTCGATCATATTGGTCTGAATGTGGAACCTGAACTAAAACCAGTTCAACAGCATTAACTATTCATATGTTCAGTGTCATTTTTACACTTTGTAAATTCATCCTGTGGGCCGGATTGGACCATCTGGTGGACCGGTTTTGGCCCGCGGGCCTTATGTTTGACACCGCTGGTCTAAAGGCTAAACCCATTATATCTGTCATTTCTAACCAGGACAAATTAAAAGAGTGACACAGGGTTAGTCAATAAGTCCAAGTGGATCACAAAAACCAAAGACAAGTTATAAATACATAAAGAATAAAGATAAAAACAGTAAAATATAGAATTTAAATAGAATGATCAAAAAAAAATAAAAGAAGAGTGCAGATAAAAAGTCCAGAACAGTAGTAAAGTGATGTGTTTTAAAACCTAAAATGATGGTTTTTCTGAAATAAAACCGTATGACACAGATTTACAGCCGTGGCCAAAGGTTTCTGGCAGTGACACCAATCCACTCTGCATAAATGTGATTTATTCTCCAATAAAAGTCTCTGAAACTTCTCAAACGCTCTCAGCTGTTCAGTGAAAACGACTGAAACAGTAAATGTTGAGGCTTTTTGCACCGATCATCCAGTTGTACCTCAGTTTTAGTGTCACTTCTCTCCCAGACGACGACGCCAGCCGTCCCCAAAGCGGCGCTCTCTCCAATCGTACTGACCAGGTCGCTCTGAAATACGACAACACACACCTGTCAATCATGCAACCGACCATATTTAACCCTTTAATGCCCAGTGTTCAGTCCAGTGTTCATGTGTTCTCCAGCTGTTCTCTTGTATATTCATGGGTTTGGTTGTTTTA
>JAPQRQ010000026.1:1682608-1692729 GCA_037367365.1 Apogon talboti | reverse complement strand
CCCCCCGACCATCAGCCCGACCCCCTCCTCTCTATTTGGGACAACTATTTCCCTTTGGACATGTCAGACCTCCAGAAGAAGAAGGAGAAGAAGAAGAGGAGGCACAATCCCACCTGTTTGGAGCCGGACACTGTTTGGTTCCGCGCGGACGCAGAGGCGTGGGAGTCTGTCCCGGCACGGCACGGCACGGCTCGGATGGACCAGACCAGACCAGACTAGACTAGACGGATGCTCGCTTCCTCTGCTTCTTAAACATCATCTTCTTTTTCTTCATACAGTCCGTGTGTAGAGGTTGCACGAGGCTGCGGGGTTTTTATTCTGTATCTTTTTTTATTTTTTGCGGTTCTGTTTAGGCGCCGAATGCCCTGTTGTGTGTGATTTTTTTTTTCTCTGTGCGTTTCTCGTCGCCTCTATTTTGAGTTTCCAGCTTTGATGCCACTTAGTCGGCTGGAGTCGCACTAATTAGCAGCCTGATTGACAGCTCTGTAATTGGATTTATTTCATATCCGCTCCTTGAAGTTGTGAAGCCTCTTAAGGCGCGTCAGGAACCGGTTCTCAGGCTTTTACATCAGTAGAAAACAATAATAATACATAGACTTGACGGGATTTCAGAGGCTTTATTCTAATTTTAATACTCTCACTTCTTGCCAAATTTCTTCTTTTTTTTCCTCCCCTGGAGCTTATGAGGCCTCAGAATGTATAACATGAAACTCCTCTGCAGAAATATGCTCGTCAACCAGACTATAACCGGTCTGAGATGGTTTTTCTGGTTTTATTAAAGCGCACAGTCACTTGTTTCAGGGATGTTCACGGGAATCTGTCAGAATTAGGAGGATTCATAGGGAAAAACATCCAGGGAAGTTGTTTTTTCTGCCAAAGTGGTAGGAAATAAGGTGCGTAAATGTGGATTCACGCGCAGATGTGGCTCCTGCAAATGCAACAACATTGATCAAATCTGATTATTTACAATCGCTCGTGTAAAATCCTCCACAGCTGCAAAAAAGTTAAATTTTTATGCAAATCTACTGACTGGAGTCTGATATATAACCTAGTAATGATGGCTGTGAGTAGAAAAATCTGATTAATCAACATAAATTTCACATCTTTGACTTTATTATCAACCTGAAAACTTGAAATTTAACTGATAATCACCAACAAATCTAACGAATTCAAACGAATTGTAAAAAATAAGTGGTGGTAGCAGTTTTTACTATATTCTCCAAGTAAACCCAAGTTCTGTTGATTGTTGTAATTTATCAAATATGTCCAGAATCTTTATATTAAATTTGTATATTTGTAGAAATAAACTAAATTAGATCAAAGTTCCAGTTCATTCAGGTCCAAAATAATGAAATAACAGTAAAAGAGTGAACCTGGCTTATATTTTCATGCATTTCAACTCATTTCTAGATTTTCCTGCAGGTTTTATCCATCCATCAGATATACTGGTGTATATTTACACATTTTCAGCCTCAAGAAACAATATGTTAAAGCTTCTAATGCGTGTGAATTATATGTTTATCGACCAAATTCCAGCTCAAATGGACGTCACTGATAGATATGGATGTGTTGTTTTAGCGTCTCTGCGCCTGAATGGCTTGTTTTTGTATGATTTCCTCAACATCCATTGGGTGAAGGTGATGTTTTGTGTCTTATTTGTAACCTTGAGAGAACTGGTTTCAGTCCTGGGAGAAAATGCAGATGTCGAATCCAGAAAAGGTCGTGACCTCCTGGTTGTTGGCGTTTCTTCACAATAGATCCAGTTTCTGAAATGACTGAATGCTTGAATTGCAGGTTGAAAAGTAAAGTTAGTGTCCATATTTGATCACTTTCAGCCTCGAGACACAAAACTGCAGGTCATCTACTCCAGCTGTAAACTGTAGGACGCAGCTACAGCTCAAATATTTGTAGAAAACCACATTAGATGAAGGTTAAATGCAGATGCGTGGTTTGTTTTCAGCTTTGATTCTGTTTTTCTAGGTCGTTTTCATTTTTCAGAGGGTTTTAGGATCCATCAGCATATCGACGGCAGGGAGAGTTATTTATAACCTTGAAAGAGTCAAAAGGAGGGAACCTCCATTATAACCGTGTGCTGTGGTGGAGAAAATGCAGAAAAAGGAGCAAAACATGCAATGAAGCTTAAAATATCTGTGTTCTGAGCTCAAACTGTTGGATTACGTCATAAAACGAGAAAAAAAAGATGAAGTACCAGCTGAGGAAGAGCAGGTTTTGACTGTTAGGGGCAGAATCTGCACAGCTTTAGTTCAATCCACCTGATAGTCGTTCCAGAACCAGAACCAGGGTCTCACACCTGTTGCTGAATCTCAACACTAGATGGCGCCACTCGTCTCTGCTCCTGTTTCACATTCACTGAGGTTCATTTTCTGCTTTGGTTTCCATTTTTATGTCAGGTCAGTTCATTTTCAGTTGAAAATGCTCAGTCTAATCCAGTTTCTATTAGTTTCAGTGGAAGTTTGAGGTTTTCTACCTCCTATATTCGGTGTTTCTCAGATTATTCAAAGTCAGTCCAATGGGATTATTTCTGTTGACTTTTATGTCCAACGTGTTGGATTTGGTGGAAAATATGGGATGTGCTGCTCTCTGCTGGTCAAAACCTTCATATAGAATAGAATAGAATAGAATAGAATAGAATAGAATAGAATAGAATAGAATAGAATAGAATAGAATGTCCTTGTCATTGTATCAAATTCAATAAAATTATTTAAAAGATACTACAATTATATTTGATTATTAAGAAAAGATAAGACTATTTATCCCATCGTGGGGAAGTTTCACAGTTAACAGCAGCAATAAAACAACAAACGAGAAAATATTATTTCCATATTTACATTGTAGTTGAGCAAGTATCTCATCATTATTATTATTATGATTATTATTATTATTATTATCATCTCTGTTATTCAGAATATATTCTGAATTCTTTTTTATAAAGCTCCATGTTTTACTTTTATTTGCAAAAAGCTTCACTTTTTGTTTGTTTTCTTTGTTAAAATAACTTTGAAACACAGGGTTTTCTTTTGTTAATTTTATCTTTGGAACATCAGAGGGTCATTTTTCCACTTTTTTTATCAGAAAAATGAACCCGTTTAACTTTAGTGTTATTATTTTTGTGTAAAGCCTCATTTGTGTTTGATTTCTCTGTCGAACCTGTCTATTTGTCTGTAGTTTGTGGCTGTGTGTTTGGTCCCAGTAAACCCAGAGTGTGTGTTCTTTGGTTTCCTGGTGCTGTTTATGGCTTTTTATTCCTATCTGACTGTTGTGATGGTTCATATAGGGATGGAAGCCATGCACGGCGCCCGGAGCAGCAGCAGAACCGGACCTCGGACCCAGAACCAGCGCCTCTTAGACTATTATTCACAAATATCAGAGGAAACACAATCATACAGGTCCGATGAATCCAGTCGAGGCAAAGCAAGGGACAGTGAAAACCCAGCAGTAAATAGATCTAAAAAGGAAAAGCAGTCCGATATGGTTTATATTCAGTCGATAAAACAAATATCTGGTCAAATGTTTCAATTCTAGCAGAAATTTTAATGAAAATACATAAAGCATAGTGTGGTCGAAGTACTGATCCTTTACAGTAGTAAAAGTGAAAAAGTCCAGGTTCTGAAACGTCATCTTTCTAGATTTCTATCAAACTAAGCCTCACGTTATATTAATATATGTAATATAAATGAAATATTATGTAAAGATGAAATAATCAAAAGCAACCGGCTGTGAAAACCTGAATATTAACTTATGTAAATCTGTCTTTAAACCCTTTAAACCCTGGAACTTACATATGAATTTTCTTTATATTTAACTTTTCTTTTGGGGGTTTATCACCATTATTCTAATATTATCCTCTGTATTTTGTATTTTCCATGTATTTTTCTGTATTTAATTCACTGATCATGCAGATGTTCATTAAAGCTCAGAGTAAATTCAAAGGTTATTTTATCAAAACAGAGAAAACTGAAGAAAAATGTGACTTTTCCAGCAAAATCTATCATCAACTGAACATGAAAACAATAGAACAATTGAATTTCTTATTTTTATTTATTGATTTATTATTTACACCAAAATAAAAAGACAACATAATATGAAATCAATGCTAATCTTTGTATTTTAGAGCTTTTTATTGATGTGTAATATTTTTGTGATGATATTTTCTCTATATTTTACTTTTCTTTGGGGTTTTATCTCCATTTATTCTACATTTATACTCTGTATTTTGTATTTTTCAGTTCAGTTAACGTCACTAATAGTCCTGTCTTTTTTCTGATCCGGTTTTCATTTACCGACTGTTTCATGTGGCTTCGACTTTTACATAAGCTTCATTTTAATCGTTTACATCCTTTATGTCATTTTCATCTTTTGTGTAGTTTTTTGTTTTTATCGTCTCAACTTTTCTGTCGTTTTCTTTTTTTCTTTGTTTCATCTTTGTCTTGATGTGTCTTTTAACTCACTTTCATCTTGTTGCAAATTTTACTTTGTTTTTCATCTTCTGTCATTTTAACACCTTTTATCTTCATAGATTTTTTATGTTTTTGTCATTTATGTTTTTCATCTTTTTGCCATTTTTCTCTCCTTATGTTTTGTTTTTTTAAATAATTTTTATGTCGTTGCGTCTTATTTGAAGTTTGTGTTGGAGTCGGTGTGTGTCATTTCTTCTCTTGTTTTCTAAACTCTCCATAATATCAGCCTGTAGATGTATTCCACTATCGACGTAGATGAGTTTTGTCTGTACAATACCTTAACTACTATTATTTTGAACATGATGTCCCTGAATGCCACAGGTGTAAACAGTGTTTCCTGTTTCAGTGTGTCTGATTTTCTAACTCTAATGTGGGAAATGTTCCGAGTATATTCAGAATATGCATCGAATTCACTTGTTTTACTGTAAGTTGAGACATTCTACACCTGTTTAGACTCATTTATAACAAAGATAAAAGATCCTTTGTGGTAGAAATGGATGAATCCAAAGAAAAACAGCGACTGTTAAACATTATGACAGAAGACATCGACAGGTTGATGGATACGAGTAAACACTGAAAAGCTGATTCTTTTCAAGATGAATGAGACTTAAGAAGTGGAAGACTTAGATAAAAGTCTTCTTTTAAAGCAGGGATGTCAAACTCAGTTCAGTTCAGGTTCTACATTCAGACCCATAGGATCTAAAGTGGATCAGAACCAGTAGAATAATAACAAAACAACCTATAAGTAATGACAACTCCCAAAAAATGTTTCTGTTATTTAGACTGAAAAAAATTAAAATGATATTATGAAAATGTTCATCTACTGTAACTATCCTGTAAAAAATGTGAATAACAGGAACAAACTGAAATATATCAATAAAAATAAATGCAATTGTACCAATATTCTGTCTTAGTTTATCATTTACACATGTTCATTATAACGTACAGATGACAGTGGATCTACAAACACAACACATTTAATGACAGACACAATATTGGTCCAATTACACTGATTATATTAAGACTTTTCAGGATAGTTTGTAAATGTAAATATTTTCATGTGATTTGACTTTTTTTTCACTAAAATAAATACAAAAATGTGTATCTGTCATTATTTATAGGTTATTCTGATGGCATTTTACTGGTCCTGACCCCCTTTAGATCATACTGGTCTGAATGTGGAACCTCAACTATAATAACTGTTAATATCTTCAGTGTCATTTTTGCATTTCACACATTCATCCCACGGCCAGTTTTGGTCCATGGGCCATATGTTTGACACCAGGTGTTTTTAAGAGTGAATGACTGTAATTGAACAGGAATAAACCATAGTCCTATTGGTCATGTCAATTGTTAATGATGATGTCAGTTCATGACAGAGTGCAAACACTAAACTGACTCCAACATAAGCTTGTAAAATAAATGACCAAAATGAAAAAGTTCAATGTGCTCAGTGACAGCGTATTTTATTATTATTAAATATTATTAAATAAAAATAGTGTTAAATAAAACTAAAACTGTTTCAGGTTATATTAGTGGAATGAAATGAACAGAAAAGGTAGTATATATATGATATCCAAATTTCCACTCACATTATCTCCTTGTATAAAACACTCATTAGTATGTGTTGTAATTAAATGCATAAATGATTATTATAATTAATATGCATACATTTAACGGCGGATGCTTCAGATGAATCAGATCCTCCTGAAGCTGCAGAGACTCGATCTGAAGCTGAAACTGAAACAGTCGACAAACAAGTCTCTGAAGTGAAACATCTGCCACAGAACCTGATCTGGATCGATGCGGATCAACACGGACCAAGACCAGAATGAAATGGAACTGAACAATGACAACGCAGACCTTCATTCATGTTCAGGTCCCACTGGGGGGAGACGGTATCCCAGCATGCACCTGGGCAGGTACATAAAGAAACACTACAAACAGTCATTTTATGATTTTTGTTTTATTTTATTTTATTTTGTTTTAGGTAAAATAACGTCTTCATCACCCTGTTCTACATTTTTAACGTGTGACAGCTACTGACGTCAAGAATAAAGAACCTATCAGTCATAATACTTTGACTTTTTATTTGGTTTTGGTTTCTGATTTAATCAATATTTATTAATTTGGGGTCTTTTGTTAAATGCAGTGTCTCTAAATTCCTTTTCAGACTAGATGAGATGAGGTGAAAGGGTGTAAATTCATGCAAAGATCTGGTCTGAAATGAGCCAAACAAAAAAAAATTAACCAAATATAAAGCAAAATAATGAAAAATTTACAGAAAATGAAAATAATAAGGAAAACATGAAGAAAATGAGCAAAAATTAATATCAGTAATAAAATCATAGGATGAACAGAAAAGGAAAATGATCAGCTAATGAAGAAAATGTGAAGAAAGTGGGCAAAAATGAAGAATACCACTAATTAATAAAATCATTTTTAAAAATTAAATGAAAATCCAGAACCTGACCAGAAAGTGAATATTGACAAAATAAATAAAAAATTAACAGAAAATGACAATAAATAAATCAAATAAACATGAAGAAAATGACATGCATAAAATACATATGAATATAAATACATAGAAAGCAAAGACAAGAGCCAAAAGAAAAAGTATTAAAATATATAAAATAAATGCATCAATACATAAAATTCCAATAAATTAAATAAAACAATACAGATGCCACGTCCACCTGTTGATAACAAACAAACAAACAAAAATCCCACATGAATCACCTGCTGATTAAATTTATTAAATTTATTAAATTCATTCACCTGTTTGAGGTCCGTGAAAAAAGACGCAACAGCGCCCCTAAGTGTCCAAACATGGTACTGCACAAAGTGCCTGTTTCTACATTTGATATAAAGATCCGAGTAAAACCATGATTTAATACTAAAAATACTGAGGTGAAGACGACGGTTTGGTTTGAATTTAAAGTGCAA
Source organism: Apogon talboti (assembly GCA_037367365.1). NCBI lineage: Eukaryota > Metazoa > Chordata > Actinopteri > Kurtiformes > Apogonidae > Apogon > Apogon talboti. The sequence goes on along the minus strand of JAPQRQ010000026.1, from coordinate 1,685,305 downwards.
AGGAGACCAGAACAGTGTCAGATATGACGTTGGATTCCCGCGCCGGATGTGACGACACAGATTCGTCCGTCACTCAAAAACATCCGGATCGCGAGACTCCGGTTATGAAAGCGGTTCAATGGATGTTGAGTAACTTCAGCTTCTCCGCTGTTTTCACTCATTGTGCGGTTCGTCCAGACCTGCTGAGACCCAGGACCGAGTAGAGACCGATCCGGATCCACAGAACGAGCTGGATTTAAGGGATGGCGAAGAAGAGGGAGACCGAAACCAGGACCGAGACCAAGAAACGGCTCCAGTTGAAGAACAAGAAGAAAGATGCAGGTAAGAGGATCTGGACCTGGGTCTGGGTCTGCACGTAGACTTGGACCTGACCTGGACATAAACCGAGATCTGGACTTGGACCTAGACCTGAACTGAAATCTGGACCTGGAAATAGACCTGGACCTGAACCTGGATCTGACCTGGACGTGAACCAAGATCTGGACCTGGACCTTGACCTGTATCTGGACTTTGGACCTAGACCTGTATCTGGACCTGAACCTAGACCTGTATCTGGACCTGGTTATGGCTTCTCTGATAAAACTGACAGAATATCATCATTTATTTCAAATTATTATGTGTGTTCAGTTTAAAAACTGATTTTATTCTTTACTTAAATGTGATGAAACCAGATCTCACAGGAAGTGGAGACAAACCACCCTGCATCTCTGAGTTTATGATTCAGTATTTACTTTTAGTGGCTTTTGCAAAATTAAATGTAAATAAAGGAAAAGAGTCCAACAGTAGCATTTATTTAACAACATAAAATCCACATATTTGTATTTTTAAGGTCTTGACCAACATGGTCCAGGTCCAGACCAAGACCAGACCGGATCTTAATAGTATAAACACTATGACCTGGTTTCATACGAGGGGTGAGATGATCCATGTCTACAGTGAATGAGACGGAAGAAAAACTAACAATATGCAAAAGAGTTAATTGGAACCACAGTGGTGATCTAAACAGATAAATCAGAAACTGTGATCAATTAGTTCATTGATCAAAATGTTGAATGTAGTTGACATGTTTTTGTAAGAGGTGACAAAATTTTATTTGCTCCATAAGTAAAGTATTAAAAGTGTTTTTAAAAATGAAATAATTATAAATGCTAAATAATTGTTGTTGTTTGGGTGAAGGGCGTGTGTTAGCGGTGACATCATGAATAATTGACATAAATATATTATTTAATTAAATACAATAAAAAGTCCATCCTCAATTCCTCCAGACCTTCAAATCAGACTGTTCTTACGACTCATCACAACATGACAAACATTAAACAAATCCAGTCTCAGTTTTCATATTTTTTATACAGAAAAGTCTTTGATTTAAAAGTAATAACATGTTTTTTCTGTGTTTCTTCATTAACGGCGTCTCAGAGAAAGATGAAACCATTAAAAGAAAAGTCAAGCCAAGGCCTCGTTCATCTCATGTGTCGACCAGTAAATACTTCCATCAGGTGAAGGTTGAGGAGGAGGAGGAGGAAAAGGGGGCGGAGTCTGACAGCGGCGACTTTAGTGAGGTGACGATGGCAGCTCAGGCACCAGTGAAGAAGAAGAAGGAGGAGGAAGAGGAGGAGGACAGTGAGGAAGATGAGGACGACTGGGAGGAAGTGGAAGGTGAGAGACTGAACCTGGTCCAGATGTGTTTGTTTATCACCAGGTTCAGGTTCCACATTCAGACCAATATGATCAGACCAGTCAAAATAATAATGTAATAACCGATAGATAATATGGAAAAAATTAACAAATATGAAAAAAACCCCCAATAACATCAATAAAACATTCCAAATTTGGAGAAACATGAATATGAACTGGTTTATCAGGACCAACATCTGACATGTGACTGATGTAAAGCTGTTGTTTGGATCAGAACTGGCCGAACCTCTGGGTCCAGTGGAACCACCGGAACCAGTTCTGCCGTCTCAGCCAGTCCAGATCGAGATCGAGACGCCGGAGGTTAGAAAACGGTAAGAATGCTGACAGTTTACGGGTTAAAGACAAGGTAGAACCACAGTACCAGTCCACCGCAGTACCAGTCCACCACAGTACCAGTCCACCAGTCCCAGTCCACCGTAGTACCAGTCCACCAATACCAGGCCACCGCAGTACCAGTCCACTGCAGTACCAGTCCACCGCAGTACCAGTCCACCAGTACCAGTCCACTGCAGTACCAGTCCACTGCAGTACCAGTCCACCGCAGTACCAGTCCACCAGTACCAGTCCACCAGTACCAGTCCACTGCAGTACCAGTCCACCGCAGTACCAGTCCACCAGTACCAGTCCACCAGTACCAGTCCACCAGTACCAGACATTCACTTTATGAACCAAGGCTGGTGGAAGGAGATTCTCCTTCCAGAGAATAACACTCCTCCTCTTCTTCCTCCTCTTCTTCCTCCTCCTCTTCCTCCTTAATTTTTATAATTGTTATTTTCTTTCTAACTGTGTTTTTTATGTTTTAAAAACCCTTAGAAAATAACTTTTGGTGCTGGAACAGATGAATTATATTTCAGTTCATTTCAATGGGAAACGAGTTCAGTGAATGAGTTCAACTCTACTGTGAGGTTCACTGTATTAAAACCAGGATATGTGTGTGTGTGTGTGTGTGTGTGTGTGTGTGTGTGTGTGTGTGTGTGTGTGTGTGTGTGTGTGTGTGTGTGT
>JAPQRQ010000026.1:1652278-1666142 GCA_037367365.1 Apogon talboti | reverse complement strand
ACAGTTGTAGACATGATGTGTCCCAATACTTTTGTCCATATAGTTTATAAACATCAATATTTCCTTAAAGTTTAATGAGTTCAGCGTATTTACTCATCAGCATATGGACTGTACAATGCATTTTAATAACTAGAAAAGCATTCGGAGAGCGCAGACCTCCGCCAAGGCAGCTCAGTTCCCCACCATGCTGCTGTAATATATAATACCCTTGAAGTGGGTTAGCTAGCAACAGATGAACAATAGGGCCACGTTGCCATGGTGTCAAATGTCACGTACAGAAACAGACATGTCAGCTGAGAGGTTATTCAGCTGAAAATGCCATAAAACAATCCTGGATCCAGACGATTTTGGGGGGATCACCCCCAAAATCTAAATACTTGTTCCTTATCCCATTTCGGACATTTCCTGAAAATTTCATTAAAATCCCTCCATAACTTTTTGCGTTATGTTGCTAACTAACACCTAACTAATTCCACTGGCATTTTCAGTTCAATAACCTCTCAGCTGGTATGTCTGTTTCTGCACATGATATTTGGCACCATGTCAACGTGGCCCTATTGTTTATCTGTTGCTAGGTAACCCACTTCAAGCGTATTGGGTCTTGTTATAGCGCCCCCTACTGGTCGACGTATCGCAAAAAATATATATTCATCCTGGATCCAGTTGATGATCTGGATCACCCCCAAAATCTACTCACTTGTTCCTTGTCCTATTTCGGACATTTCCTGAAAATTTCATTAAAATCTGTCCATAACTTTTTGTGTTATGTTGCTAACTAACAGACAGACACAGACAAACCCTAGTGAATACATAACCTCCTTCGTGGAGGTAATAATAAATTACATAATATTTTACTGTAAATTCACTGCAGAAATACTGTCCATGTCTACACACTCCAGTAAAGGACAACTGTCTTAATATTTAACGTGATGTCTGTACGTCGCTGTTTTCCATCACTTGCTTTAATTTGTAAGAGTCTGATGCACATTAATGCCAGAAACCTCACAAAGTGCATTTGTGTTCAGAGAGTAACTGCTTTCATTGCGTTGCCAAAGAACAGGGGAAAACATGGCTATAAAAATCACATCATCTGTGTTAGTGCTGGAAAGTCCCACAGAGAGTCGAGCAGCCATGTTCAGTGACATGCAGGAATCATTTCTGCGTAAAGATGGGAATTAAGAACCAGTTCCAAACTGTCTGATCTGTCACAGTCTTACACCTCCGAGCTAATTAGTTGCTTTTATCGAAGCTGGTGTGTTTTTCTGACAGATTTTCTTTCTATATGTAGTCGCTGTACTTTTTACTGTTATTTTTGCTCAATGAAAGATTATTTTTCTTATATTTTTCCCTGTGTACCAGCAGGTTGTTCATGAGTGCAATTGTTGAGTTTAAGTCACGCACTACACTGTGCAAAAAGTCACCTTTGGCTTTGTTGCTTTAGTGAGACTGCACTGTACCGCCTGTTTCATCAAGATACAGCTGGAATATACAGGAAATATATAACAACATCCAAAACCAAAATATGAGAAGCTTTATGGGATGAAAGAAAAAGACAGTCTAAGTGTAAAGAAGACACAGCAGATTTCATCGTGTATTCATTCTACACAGAGGTCACAGCAAATACTGGCTTTTGCCTGTAGAGACCATTTAGTAGTTTTGTTTTTTTCATGCTTTTTACCCTGAGCACACATTTCCTGCAGTTTCTTGTTTCCTCTTGACAGATACACTATATGGACAAAAGTCTATGGACATGTTGAATCCAGGTGTTTCTTTTCTAACAGGGATCTGGGATACAAAACAATAATGACTAATGTCATAATATAGTTTTATATTGGATCAATATTATGTCATTGGTTAGTTTGGTTTACATTGTTATCTTTGTTTCATAAATGCCTCAGAGATGGTTTGGACTTCATTTATATCAACATTGATATATTTTTTTTATCCATGACTCTAATTTTAAATGTTCTACCTCTACATTTCTAAAATATTTGTCCTGCTCTGACTGTAAATAATAATTTTCATCCACAACTAACCGTCTACTTTCATCACATCTCACTGAGGAAGAAAGATCTACCATTAAACTGGAAGGAAATATTGATGTTTCTAAAGTACATGGACATAAAAATTGGGACACATCATGTCTACAGCTGTAAGATGTCCTGTTGATGAGGATCGGACAAGAAACATCAATATTTCATTAATGTCAAATCAATGTTGAGAGAAATGAAGTCAAAACCATTTCTGAGGCATTTAAAACCAAACTAACCAATGCAATGATATTGATCCAATATAAAACCATATTATGACATTAGTCATTATTGTTTTGAATCTCAGACCCCTGTTAGAAAAGAAACACCTGGATTCAATGTGTCCACAGACTTCTGTCCATATAGTGTATATCAGTTCTTTACATCCCTGCAGAAACAGAAAAGCTAAGGTGACCTCAGGTCGTTGTCAGTCCTTTAAACTTGAGCAGATCTTTGTAAAAACCTCAGTACAAAGCTCAACATGTTTCTTTAGCTCCACTGTTTAGAACTAGGAATTAGAATTAAAACCTGATGGAATCCATTTGATCCACATACCTCAGATCTTCTGTTGATGCCGTCTATTAAAATGATCATTTCAAGTCGGGTGGAAATATCACCAATATGCAGAAACGTCTGACTACATAAGATGGACTTAATTCCAACCACACCATGTATTTGCACTTTTACACAAGCCCTGTGTGATTAAAAAATCTGATTTCTGTGACAGATACAATGATGAGTCACTCATTTAGAGAGCATGGTCATTTGTGCATTTCATTTTCACTGATGTGATTTGTAGCTCCCATTCTCCTACATCTTTATTATCTATAAAATATGTTGCAACACATTTTCCTTCAGAAAACAATAGCTCAGGCGACTGTGCTCATCCATATTCCAATCTCAGTAATGGTTGAATTAATGGTCCAGCAACGGTCCATACATTTGTTAAACCGTAAAGAAACGTAACGGACACCTTGTATGTTAGTGCTGCAATAAATATAAATAAAAGCCATTGTTTTTCTGCAGGTCATAGTCTGACTCGTTGTTACAGAAGTCGGTGACTGTTCGACTGTTGAAATAGTCATTTGATGCAGCCCTAGTTGGGTCTAGTTTTGGCTTGTGTTTCTCTTCTCCCAAAAGCTCAAGCATCTCCAGCTAATCCTCTAAACTGTGACATTAAGCTGTGGCCCGCCCCTTGTGTCCTGCACATGTTTTACAGCTATATGTTGGATTAAAACGTGCAGCTGTTGTTAAATCCTGCCTTTGTGAAGCTCAGGATGTGACTTAAAGGAGAGAATAAGAGTCAGGGTGGAGGTGGAGGTGGAGGTTCGCTGTGGTTCAGTTTGTAGAAAGGCAGAGTCAGTGGGTGAGTGGGTCGGCTGTGGCTGTGATCTGATCCACTGGGCAGACTCACAGGGAGGGACAGACCTTGGACCCAGTCCAGCGACGGCCCCTGGCCTCTGGATCACCGTGAGCTACACTCACAGCCTGCAAAGAAAATCCAGTGTTTGTCCTCAGGCCCTGCAGAGGAATGAAGGCCAGAGCCAGGGGCTGGTTTGAGTCTGGATGTTGAACTGGGTTTAATCTGAGACGACAGTAGAAAACCAACAGACAGATGAGGCTAAAGGTTCAGCAACAAATAAAATACATCTCAGCACTAATGTTTATGTTAAATATTAGAGTCATGTCATAGTTTTAGACATCTAGACACGTAGTCCAGTTTATTTTGTCAAAAGGAAAATTGTTTTATGCTCAAACCTGTGGACAATTTGTCTTCATCAGATGGACTCCAGTAAAACTACCTGCTGTGGAAGTACTGTGTATTCTACCTAGATGTTCATATTTGTTCAGGTTATTCACATTTTATTGTGAAAGGATAGTTTGTAAATGTCAATATTTTCATAATCTAATGTTATGTTTTTTCATAAGGAGAAATTTTGGAGTCATTATTTATAGGTTATTATGTTGTTATTTTACTTGTGATCATATTGGTCTATATGTGGAACCTGAACTCAACACCCTTGACTGTTAATATCTTCAGTGTCATTTTTCTACTTCACAAATTTATCCTGAATTCTAGGGCTGGATTGGACCCTTTACCGAGGCGGTTTTGACATGTTTGACACCCCTGACCTAGATTATATTAAACATTTAATGAAGTAAGGACTGAACTGATGAATGGATGGAATTATATTAATGTGTAATACAGTTATTCTTGATCAAGATGAATTGTTTTAGTTCTTTTTAACCATCAGTAACTGTCCTGTATTACCTGAACAGATGATTCCAAAGCCGAACTAGTTGAGAACCGCTGGTCTATAGTATATATTCTATAGACATATTCTATATTAATAGTCTGTCTTGTTTTTTTCCTCCTCTGTATCTTCTCAGTCCTCTTCTCTCCTCAGATCACCCTGTTCCCAGTTTTCCAAATGACTGACGGGGAGTGTGACTTCTTCTGCTTCTTCCGCTGCTGCTGAGGTCGCGGGCTGCGCCTCAGACAGACGGACGTTCAGGGTGTCTCTGGACAGAAACACGGACAGGTGGGAGGCGGAGCTTCAAACAAACCATTTCAGCCAATCAAGCCGCTGGGATCCGACAGGTAGGCGGGCAGTCTACCTGTCTGGGTGATTGAGTCAGCCGAGTGGATGTCTGTGGACATGAACAGCCAGGCGTCGGACAGCAACGAGGAAGACTTCGGGGTGAACTCTGAAGAAGAGGAGGACGATGGGGGAGAGGAGGAGGATCAGGGAGACATTCAGGACTACTATGACGGCGTGGCCAGCGATGTGGAGCAGCAGGGCGCCGACTCCTTCGACCCGGAGGAGTACCAGTTCACATGTCTGACCTACAAAGAGAGTCAGAGGGTCTTAACGGACGAGGTCAACACGGTGGCCGCCGCGCTCAAGGTGGGTGGGTCTAAAACAGGGGCGTCAAACTCAGTGTAGTTCAGGGGCCACATTCAGCCCACTATGATCTCAAAAGGTCCAGACTGTAGTGTAATAACCTCCAAATAAAAACTCTGAATTGTTCTCTTTGTTTTAGCATAAAAAGGTAAAAGTGCAGTTTTACCAATATTCAGTCTCAGTTTATCATTTTCACATGTTCATTATAACGTACAGATCACAGTGGATCTACAAATACAAAACATTCAGTAACAGGCAGAATGTTGGTCCAATTCCACTCATTTTTAGGTTGTTCGTGGTTGGTTAGGTTATTCACATTTTTGTGAAAAGATAGTTTGGAATTGTAAACATTTTCATCATATAATTTTAGTTTTTCACACAAAAGCAAAAAGAAAAGTTTGGAGTTGTCATCATTTATAAGCTTTTATGTTTTTATTTTACTTTTTTTACTGTTTAAAGTTTTTTTGTATTTCATCAACTTGAGCCATTACCAAAAATTCCAAATACTTAATAAATGTCATATTTGTAACCCCTTAGATGCCATGTTTATAATGTAAACAAACCACATTTTTGGATGTAAAAACACAAAAAACTTTTTTTTCAATATTCTACAAAAAAACTGGATTAGGTATTTATTTTTTCATTCTGTCATATGTCAATAATTAGCAGTGTCATTGGTTAATATGCATTATTATTTTTTGTGATAGGTCAAATGTTAAATGCTAAAATGTGCATTTTGTCCTCACTTGGTAGAATGGTGTTAGTGTAGGAATTTAATGTTGTTTATTATGGGATGGTTTTAGTGGATGGGTCAGAATTTAAACAATCAGACACAAATGAACAACTGTTGAATTCAGACCTAAAACAATACTGTGTAAAATAATATGACCTTCAATAATATGAAGTGTAAAGTGTGTATAATATGCTCACCTGGATACAGAACTGCTCACAGCAGCATGTTTTAATAGAAACATTGACATTTGTGCCGAGATTTGAAGCCGATGTTTTTGAGAAATGCTGAAGAGGATGAACTGAGTTGATTACTCCATAAATAACAGACTGCATCTCACTGCTACACATTGAAACTACAGACTTCAGGATGTTTTTACCTCTTTCTCTTTTGGGTTTAAAACTAAGGTGCACATTTAGCAATTGGCCAATTCTAGTCACAATAGAATGAGATATACCGAAAGAAGCTGCATTTAGTTGACTAGAACAAAACCCAAATTCTGTCAATAACAGTAACCTGATGTTGAACCATCTGGAATCAGTTTACATTCACATTAGAAAAAGGTCACGTTGAAGCCCATCTTTGATTTTCTACAGAATTCTAATCCTTTCCAAAGCTGAATATTTTCAGTATGAGAATCAGAGGAGTTCGTCTGGAAGCCATCCTCTGATGGTAGAACACTGACACACACATCCCCAGTAGTTTTCCTTTGGCAGAATTCAGATCTGGCTCAGTCTAGATCTGGTTGTTGGTACTCACTCTTAGACTTATGTGGTGTTTAGTTGAAACGAGCGGTCCCTTCTGTTTCCCAAAGATGAAACCAGCTCAGGCTGTTGTGTGTGTTTTCAGACAGTGGTGGCGCTCTACTACTCAGACTAATGGACAGGCCTGTATGGAGAAGGATCTGGAGACGGGTCCTTTGTTGGTTCTAAAACTGATGAACTGCATACTATTAGAATTACACAGAACTATTAAATCAGAGAGAATCACATTCTATCTGACAGACCTCTGTTGATTTGATGGAAAATGAAAACCATGAAATGTTTTACTCTTGTGTCAGAACACAATAGGTTGTAGCGTGACCGGTTTGAGTTAACCTTGAATATTTCACACATGAACGTCACAAAGATGATGGTATATGGTGCAGCCCGACTTCTCACTGGAGATTTACCAAACAAAAATATGATCTGACTGGTCAGGTAAACAGATTACCAGGAGGATGTCATTCAAATCAAGTCACATCACTGCTTCAGTGACGACAGATTCATTGCACAGCATTATTATACATACAAAGTAGAAACTGATAGAGATCAACACAATGACTGATAATGTTCATTAGGCCTTTTTATACCAGACCTCAGTGCTGGACTTTGAAATCATTTTCTCTTCATGATGAATAGACAGACCGATAGATGTAGACCAGTATGATGGAAGCAGACCTAAAATACATTTATCGATAAAAGAATACCAGTGTGTTAGTCTGTCCATCCAACTGCAGCGTATAAATGTTATAAACTGAGGTAAGAAGTCCCAGAATATCTGTGTATGTACTGTCAGTGTAAGGCATATAAACTTGGTGTTGACTCTAAAACTGTGTTAGACTTCCAGATTAAACGTGCGGTTCTAATAAATCAGACTGTGTCTCCAGTGATGGGTTTGTCCTGGACAGACGTCTCTATTCTGAACAGTTCCTCCTGTACTTGACTCAGAGTTGTGTTTTCCTCTGTGCGTCTGTGGAGGACTCTGCTGACGGTGCTGCTGTTTTTGCAGTAACACCTCACAGTTACACAGAATCACCCATGGGAGCTGCTCAGCACAAACACAGTCTGTCTGCACAACCCAGCAGCTCCCACAACACCGGCCCTTTCCTGACGCTCCAGGGTAAAAGCAGGAGTGGTTCTAAGGTGTTCTAAACCAAAGGGTGGCAAACATATGGTCCAGTCTGGCCCATGGGATGAAAGTGCAAAAATGACACTGAAGATATTAACAGTCAAGGGTTTTGAACTGGTTTTAGTTCAGGTTCCACATTCAGACCAATGTAATCTAAAGTAAAATAATAATAATAATAACCTATAAATATTGGTTCCACATTTTCTTGGTTTAATATGATAAAAAATTACATGCCTATAAATAATGGCAACTCCAGTTTTTTCTTTGTTTTAATGCAAAAAAGTATAATGAAATTCTGAAATTATTTACATTAACAAACTATGATTCAACAATAAAATGTGAATAACCTGAACAAATATGAACAGCCTGAAATATCTAAAGAAAATGAAGTGTAATTTTAACAATATTCTGCCTGTTATTAAATGTTTTGTGCCTTTTTTGGGGGGTGGCTGTGGCTCAGTTGGTAGCACAGGGTTGTCCAATGACCAAAGGGTCAGCGGTTCAAATCCTGGCTCCAACTGTCCACATGTCGAAGTGTCCATGGGCAAGACACTGATGTCCTAAATGTCTCCCAGTGGAGCCTGGCAGGGTCTTGCATGGCAGCAGCCGTCCACTGAGTGTGTGTGTGTGTGAATGAATGAGTGAATGAGAGGCCATGTAAAATGCTTTGGACACCGTTAAAGTGCGGAAAAGCGCTATACAGTGGTCCCTCGTTTATCGCGGAGGTTGCGTTCTAAAAAATAACCCGCAGTAGACGAAATCGAAGTAGTTAGCTTTATTTTTTACAATTATTACATATGTTTTAAGGCTGTAAAACCCCTCACCACACATTTTATACACTTTTCTCACATTTTTCTCCTGTTTAAACACTCTCAAAAAACTTGCAAACACACAGCACTTCAGAGTCACACTGCTAGCGATTGAACATTTATGTAAATTTAGCAAGCCATATGCATTCTGTACTGTACAGGAGACACGGCTCGGAGGAGATTGATTGACAATGGTCTACAGTCCCTTAGCCAATCAGGACGCAGAACACAATGTGCAGGTTCTCCCTTAGCCAATTAGGACACAGAACACAATGCGCGTTCATACGGTGTAAAAAAAAAAAAAAAAAAAAAAAAGCATGCAAAATTGCACTTAAAAAAAATCCGCCAAACAGCGGGGCCGCGAAAGGTAAACCGCGTTACAGTGAGGGACAACTGTATAAGTGCAGTCCATTTACCATTTGTAGATCTGATCTGTAATGAACATGTATAAATGATAAGTTGAGGCAGAACATTGGTCAAATTGCGTTTATTTTTCTTGAGAAATTTTTTTTTCAGCTTATTCACATCTTTTTGTTTGAATAGTTTGTAAATGTAAATATTTTCATAATTTAATGGGGTTTTTTTTTACTAAAACAAAGAGAAACATTTGGAGTTGTTATTATGGTATTATTTTACTGGTCTAGTCCACTGGAGACCAGATTGGGCTCATTGTGGGAGCTAAACTAACATGAGTTTGACGTCCCTGATCTACACGATCTGAATCACTGACTCTGAACTTCTCAAACCTAGGAACTTGATGCTTTATCTGCTTGTATTGTGTAATAATTTCACAGTAAAAGACTGAGTCACACTGGCCTTTTATAAATAAATCAGTGTGTGTCTAGTTTGTAAAATCAAAGTAACAGTCCAAAGTGATCCCACAATACCAGTCATCAGTGAAACTAAAAGTGTGTGTTTACAAGATGACAAAGCTGCTCTGTGACTTTATTTCTGACAAGCAGTTCATTTGTCAGGGTTTGTCATCGATCAGATAGTCAACACGATGCATCATCTCTGTTGGGTTTCTCTGACTACATATTTGGTTTTATTTCTAAGTGACTTATCCACTTGAGAAACAGTTATCGGTGGTTGTAGTAGAATCTGTCTTTGTCTTGTGTAAGATAGAAGTGTTGTCAGAAATATTGCACTTTCTTTGTGTGGTGATTCTTCTGCAGCCACGATGTATCGCTACAGCTGATCTGTCTCAGAAGTGAATAGAATAGCCTTTATTGTCATTGTGTGTTCAATGAAATTAGGAGTGCTGCTCCAGTCAGTGCAACCATATGAATAAAAAATACCAATACTTCAGAAAATAGAATAGAGCGAATGTGAGATTACAAAAACTAAAAATAATATAAGAAAATAGAATATAGAAATTTACAAACTTAAAATAATACAGCTAAAAGTAGAATAAAAAGTAAAAATAGACAGAATAGACTTAATATTAACAATATAAACAGAAGTGGTTAAATTGGTTTTTGTGAGGAGGGGGAGCCCTTATGTTACCCATGATCAATGGTCATCTTACTTCAGCATCTACTTTATATTGCCCTTACATTACCCACAACTTATGTAATACGTATTTGTGTTTTTGTTCTTGGGTTTTAATGTGTAGGTTGTGTGATTGAAAAGTTATCTAAGCGACAAGGATGTTAATACTTTTAAAGTTATTGTCTTTTTAATTTTATCATGCAACAATAACAAGTTATCTATTTGCACATTACAAAGCTTCATGAAGATCAGATGCAGTCCAGCAGATCCATTGAACAGTAATCTATGCCTCATACAGTTCAACTTCAGATCGTCAGAACACAGTCTATGGACAATGCAACATGTAAAAATGAACTGAAATTAGTATGGGTAAAATGAACTGACGATCTTAGAGGGATTTGAACCCCAGTCTGTACCCTGCAGTCCATAGCATTACCTACTGAGCTATCCACTGATATATGTATTTATATATAGTGGTGGTAGATTATTACCTCCGCCAAGGGGGTTAATGTAGTCACCAGGGTTTGTTTGTCTGTCTGTTTGTGCAAGACATAACTCAAAAAGTTAGCGATCTTAATGAAATTTCCAGGAAATGTCCAATGGGACAAGGAACAGGCAAGTCGATTTTGGGGGTGATCCAGGATTTTTTTTATGGCAATTTCAGTTGAATAACCTCTCATCTGGCATGTCTTGTTTATCTGTTGCTAGATGACCCTCTCAGCTGGCATGTCTGGTTTATGTGTTGCTAGGTAACCCACTTCAAGGGTATTATATGTTACAGCAGCATGGTGGGGAACTGAGGTGCCTTGGTGGAGGTCTGTGCTCTGAGTGCTTTTCTACTTTTGTCTGGGTCATTTTAAAAGTGTGTCCCACAATGCTGTGGGCTCTAGAACGCTAGGATCTGTTTAGAATAGATCATGATTTAGATGAGCAGCGCGTTGATGTTGACCTACTGACATACTAGAATCATAGGATGTGTTACGATGTCTGACGATCTCATGGATCCCATGTGGATGTGTCTGTGGGTCGTCTTCCACATATTCACCTTCATAGTTTATTTAGTTTATCAGGAAATGAAGCTGAGTAACAGAAACAGAGTGGAGAGAAAAGTCAGATGTTGTGTCTTATCTAAACGTATATCCCTTCAGTGTGGTCATTTTCCCCATCATATCAAACACCGTATTCAATGTTTTTTATCGTATCATAGTTGGAACGTCCAGTATCATGACAGTGCCGAGACAGTTTATACAGATAAATGTTATATGTTTATTCTCTCTGTTTGTTCCAGGTTTTACCAGCGGTAGCAAAACTGGTCCTGGTGCATTTTCACTGGCAGGTTCAACAAATTTTGGACAGGTATGGTTCCAGTAGTTCATGTTTGTACCTCCTTTGCTTCTCTTGACGCCTCGTTGTGTTATTATCCAGCATCGTCACATCCTCTTTGACACTGTAATGGGTTCGTTGTTGTTCCGTGAAGCAGCTTCTCTGTTCTTCTTTCAGCTCATACACGGGCTCCCTCCAGTCTGTCTGTTTCTAAATGTTTGGTTTTGTTTTTTTTCTTTTGTGCAGATATACGTCCAACTCATCTCTGCTGTTGTCGGACGCTTTGGTTCAGCCCAGCAGCTCCTCCAGATCTGTCACTGTGAGTTACACCAGCATGGCATCAAATCTGTGTGACGCTGCTGACGTCCATGTTTCTGGACACAGTTTTTACCTAAACACACACACACATACACACACACACACTGCATCTGGTTTGATTTAACAGATTTGTGTATTTGAGTTGTGTGTCCTCGTGTGTGAAGATGATTTGTGTTATTTTTGTGTTTTTCAGGCCCCTCAGTCCCTCCAGTGTGGCGTGTGTCTACAGGTCGTACGGAGAGACTCCCTGCTGGCGCTGCCCTGCCAGCACTCCTTCTGCAAAGCATGCTGGGAGCAGCACTGCACTGTACTGGTCAAAGACGGCATGGGAGTGGGTGAGTAGGAGGTCTGACTAGGTCTGTGTGTGTCTTGGTGTGTCTTTTGTGTGTCTCTGTGTAAGTCTTATTGTGTGTGTTAGTGGGGCTGTCTAGGTCTGTGTTTGTCTTTTGTGTATGTCTGTGTGTGTTAGTGGGGCTGTCTAGGTCTGTGTTTGTCTTTTGTGTATGTCTGTGTGTGTTAGTGGGGCTGTCTAGGTCTGTGCGTCTCTTCGGGTCTTGGTGTGTCTGTGTGGCTCTTAGTGTGTGTCTGCCGGTCTCTGTGAGTTTTAGTGTGTCTGTGCAGGTCTTTGTGGGTCTTTTCTGGTTTTTGTGTGTATTTGTGTGTCTGTGTGGGTCTTTGTGTGTCTGTGGATCTTAGTGTGCATCTGTGCCGGTCTCTGTGTGTTTTAGTGTGTGTGTCTGTGCCGGTCTCTGTGTGTTTTAATGTGTCTGTGCAGGTCTTTGAGTCTGTCCTGGTCTGTGTGGGTCTTTGTGTGTCTGTGCAGTCTGTTGGCTTGTTTTTGTCTGGCTGTATCTCACTGTGTTTGACTCCACAGTGTGTGTCTATATTTTTTGTGTCACTGTTTTTCTACTGGATTCTTCTGAACATTGTTGTAACCTTTGCCTCACAGCTGAAGGGGGTCAACACACAGAGGCCTCAGGTCCTGTCTGGGATAAAACATCTTCCACAAGTTTGTGTAAGAGTTAGTCAGATGGGCTGAGGGGGTTCAGGAAAAACCAAGACAGAATTAATAGAAACATTGTTTCAGATCACATCTTTACTAAAATACATAATTTAAGTTCCATTAGTCATGTATGATGCTTTACTTTTACATGAATTCATCTTAGTTATTACCCAGAATGCCTCTGGTTCTCGTGTATAGATGGTTCCTGGATTCTGTTTAAGACAGAAAACACTGGAGTTCCTGGCAGCTGTTTGTGCACAGCTCCATATTTATTTACATGTTTCTGAAGGATGGAAAATCAGAACCATAACTCTGGAGCTGTGGGGGGAAGGGGGTGGGTGGGACCCTGTAATATGTGTGTGGATGACTCCCATCTGGTGTAAATGATCAGGCGGGTGTGTTCCTACATTAATGTTATAATGGTTGGATTGGGTGCAGTTTTATCAGACGGCTTATGTATGTGTTCAAGTGCAGACGGTTCACAGTGAATGTGTATTATCTATGTTTGTGTATCATTATTCGGTTTGTCCTTGCTGCTTTAAACCCTGTGTGTGCGATGTGCTGACTTCTAGCCGAGTCCTTCTAAACCCGATAAGAGTTTCTTTATCAGCCAGATGAAGGACGAGTTTATGAGGACACATGACCCCGGTTTACTTTGTGGGTCACTGTAACACACAAACCCTGTCAGACTGAAGGATGATGGGAAAGGGGTCAGCAGCGTCTGTTGGGCCTCTGGAAACTAGCTCAGCTCCAGGCAGACAGATCTCTGATGACTAGGTTTTATAGATCTTTTATTGCGTCTATTATCACACTTTCTTTCATTTGCTTCTTTGTGTCACTCAATCTGAGACAAAAAACTCATTGACCAGGATAAGAAAAGTCAGCAGTAAAATCATTGGTACTCAGTAAAAATCTGTCAGATCTGTACAGTAACCAGGTGTTAAAGAAAGGAAAATCAAACATGTCCAACAGCGCTCCCCGTTGGTTTTGGCTGACAAACATCAGCCAAAACCAACAGATGCAGATTTTCTTTCATACCCTCAGCTATGTCTGTGCTCAGCTCTGTACAGCACAGGTAGCATTAGCATTAGTCTACATTTATTTAACCCTTAGATGCACAAATGGGTCAAATTGACCCGGTGAGGTTGTTTTATAGTAATATCTTTGCAATGAAAAGTTATTATTTCATATTCCAGGTATTCCTCCAAAAACTATTGGCATTTACATTTTTTATAGATTTTATAAAATTGTAGGTTTTGTTTTACTACCCTGAGCTTCCGTCGGTGAGTCAAAATGACCCACATTCATTTACAATGGAATTACATCTGAACCTTTGATTCATTCAACAGTAAAACCAAAGGACT